>CABHPQ010170638.1:0-45819 GCA_902168405.1 Peromyscus aztecus | reverse complement strand
CACATACACACACACACACACACACACACACACACACACACACACACATATATATATATGAGTATTTTTATGGAGCTCATAAAGACAGAAGTAACAAGGGCTCAGAAAAGTCATAACTGGCTCCAATTCCATCCAAGGATTCTGTTGCTGCAGCAAATAAGCGAACTGTGGAAACTGAGGCCAGTTAATGGTCCCTGCCCCCACCAATCCCTGTGTCTGCTCACAGGCTTAAGTATTCTTCACAATAGAAATAGGCAAAGGATAGTATCCTAGTGGATATACTATCCATCTCTCCCAAGACTGAGGTCAAAATTCTAATCTGTGACCTCACAGTGTTGAGGGTTCAGCTGTGACCCTTTCCTGAGCGAGGGCTGGTAAGTTAACTGACAAGTTCTATGCTCCTCCCACATCAAACATGTAAAGGCAATGTGAAACAGTATAGACCACAGGAAATGAAACAAAAGATTCTGAAGACTTTCCTACCCATGAGAGGAAAGGCCTTCTAACTCAGAACCTCTAATGCCGGGCTGAAGGCCAAGGCTCCCAGCCTGAACCAATCTGGTCTCCACTAAGCACTGACTCGCTCTTTGTGACTGATGGACTTGCCTTCTCCTTGGTTTATGGCTTTCCCTGTCCTCCTTGTTTTTCTTGCTCATTTCCTGCTAAGGTTGATATGAACATCCAGGATTGGCCAATCATAGCTACTTATAAACAGCCTTTTCACTTCCTCATCAGAGGCTTGACAGCAATCCTTGGGGTCAGTGACTCTGGTCTGTGTGATTAGACCAAGTAATTGAACAGAGCCCTTCAGTCAATAAATCTCAATCCAGTTCCTATGAGCACCCCATATCACCCTCTGAGTTTCTTGGCTGTACTTGGAAGTCTCAAACACTGCTGAGTTTTCCTCTAAACATGGGGCCATTTTGATAATGTGGTAGATTCTCTACTGCTAATGTCAGCCTTTCTGATACTGAAGAACAAGGAGAACATTGCTGCCGTGCGTGCTTTCTGCCATGCTGATGAACTTGAACAATTGGAATGAGTATTCATTGCATCACAGTTCCCCCCTCAGGCCTCATTGGATTGGGGTAGCTTTGCCTGAAGCATTTGGACCACTTACCATCCGTGTTCTCTTTCCTTTTTGGACAGATATTATGGATTTATTAAAGCAGTTTCATCTTTATTTGGAATGACTGGAGGCCTAATTTCTTCAGCTATAACTGGGTTGATCCTTAATCAGGTAAGTAGCATGCAGATATACACAGTTGTTTTTGACTTTGTTTTTGCTCTTAATTGTATAAAGAAAGTTATATACACGCATGCACAAAGCTTGTTGGAGGAGATGCCAACAGCAAGTGGTCCTCTGGGTCAGAAGACAATCTATTCTTTCTCCTACAGACAATCTATTCTTTCTTGTTGGGCATCAGCTGCTAGTGTTGGGAACTCTTCAGTTGTTTGAAAGGAAATTGGTCTCTGTTTGAACAGGGACCAGTAGCTTGAAACAGGATTTGGCTGAGTGAGGGTTGTGGAAGTACGAAGGTGAGCTTTGTCAGAAAGGAAGTTAGAAATAGGAAGACATGGAACTAGAGGTTGGGGGGCCCTGTCACTTTTACTGAGGCAGGCACTGCATTGCAATTGTCACAGAATTACTTAAAATCCTTTTGCTGGACACAATTGAAATACTCTGCCAATTTAAAGTTACTTAAAACACATGCTTCAGGCTAGCACGATGGTTGGGGGGGTGGTAGGGGGGTGAGGCACAAGCCTAACACCCTTGTTCAAACCCTGGAACCCACACGAAGGTGAAGAGAGAGAACCAACTTCACAAACATTCCCTCTGACCTCCATACCCAGGCCATGGCACATGCGTGTTCTCAGACACATATATCCTGCAACACACACAAGTAAGAACAATTTTAAAATCCATGCCTCATCTTGACGAAAACAAGTAAAAGGACGTTTTAGAGATTCAGAAAAAATTGATTCCATGGAGGTGAATGACCACAGGGCCACTGACTGCTGTGGATCATTGGACAAACATTGATCCAAAAAGGCGGAGCCAGGGTGGGCATACGGGCTTAAGTGTGTAGTGAGAAAGGACTGCACCCTCATTCTGCATCCGAATGCTGAAGGTCATGCCCCCTGCCACCACAAAAGCTGTGAGCAGAGGCAGGAATTGCATCTTTAAGTGGCACTTGATTCGGAATGTTCGAACAGTGAGTTGAGAAGGCAGCCGGTTAACATCCTAGGAAAAACTGTAGCCAGCTGGTTTAAAGGGAAGCAGTTAATCATTCTAGAAGTCCATCTTGCCCCGCTGGTCAGGTGGTCAGCAACATGGCTGAGACTTGTGATGTCTGTACCACTCTGGGTGTTGGGCTTTGCACTTCGCCCTCATTCTCTAGGAGCCTGAGACCAGTCCCTTCTTGAAATGCTGGGTCTGACTAGCGTCTGCCTATCAACCCTGTGTCCTTCCACCTGGGCTGGAGCGTTAATTTACAACAGTCAGATGCTTGCACTGTGTGAGTTCTAAGTTATTGATAACATGCGCCATGCACATGCAGGTTCCTTTCTACCTTATGGAGGACAAAAGTACCCTCTACAGTATAGAATGCAAAAGGGTCCTTATCTACCCCAACCCCGTCCCCTATCAATTTCACTAGCTCATAAACTGGTTTGGTTGGAGAAAAGCTCTCACGTGGAGAAGTCATATTGGGAAATTTCTTCAACCCACCACACAGCATGGGCCAGGGTGAGGTGGTCAGCATACATTGTGGCCACATTTCCCATAGAGGAGCTTCCCCAAATCCTGCTTCACATACTTGTGGTGTCATAAAGGCGGAAGTCACAGACAGTGCCATGGAGACTCCCTAGGAGGAATGTTGGTCTCACGAGAGAAGGCAAATTCAGGGCAACCAGGATCAGCTCTTTCTGGGCATAAGAGCCAACCACACCCTCCTCTTCCACTGCGTCTATTGTATACCCTGAGCTGCTTTCCAATCACGGTCAGCTGAGCAAACTTCTCCTCTAACTTCTGGAAGGTGTGAGGAAATGTGATTTCAGAACTCCGCAAGGTTATCTCTGCCCAGGAAGGAATCTTGTCTGCCTTTGCCTCAGTGTGAGGGAAGAGAAACATTGACTAAAATGTCCACTGAGCATGTGAAACAGTAAGCCAACGAGAGTTTGAAGTCTACATTCAAATCTCTTTTCTCCCCCAAATCTTTTTTTGAATTGTTTTTATTTTATGTAATGGTTTTTTTTCCTGAATATGTGCCATGTGTGTACCTGGTGCCCTCAGAGTCTGGAAGAGAGCATCATTTGCTCTAGAACTGGAGATACAGTCCATTGTGAGACACCATGTGGGTGCTGGAAATAGATAACCCCAGTCCTCTGGAAAAGCAGCTAGTGCTCTTAACCTCTGAGCTCTCGTCCCAGTCCCATCAAATCTTGTTTCTTCCAAATGTCACACCAAGAATTGTTTTTCAGAACCTTAACTGCCTGACTGGAGCAAATTAAAATTTTCTAGAGAAACATCCTGAATTCATGCCCCATGGGGTTCCATAAATATGACTCAAGATTGAAAAAAAATCTCAAAACACTTGAAGAAATGTGAAAAAACAAACACAGAATTAGAGCCTCAAAGATACTGCAAACAATGCACGTCTTAAAAAGTGAAAGAAGAGACTGAAGATGTAAGAAATATGACCTATGACAAGGAATCTAGTTTACCCCCTTGTAACCAACAATACACAAATTAAAACTAGAAATATCAGACTTAACGTGAACAAAAGGAACCTCTAAGGACTCTACTTCCATCAATGGGAAAGTGCACGATTTGAGTCAATTTTCTTGCTGTAAACAGTTATCAAGGCTGAAAACTGGAAGGTGCATCTTCTTTGAAACTTGAGCAGCTGAAGATGCAGAAGCAATAACAGGTAGTGTCTTCATGGAGCAGCAAATCGAGAAACTGTTCCATAATGACTGGATTTGTTTTCCTATTGGGAAAAGGGCTTCCGATTTTAGGGGTGCTCTCCAGAGTACATCGAGGATAGAGACCCTGATAAATAAAACATTTAGACTTTCCAAGGGCTGCATCTGAGGAAAAGGGTGATCAGAAATCAATAGCCAGTCCTCGTAATCTGCCTGGTGTCATTTGGGTGGCAGAAAATACCAAGCCAAATTGGGGTGCTTCGGGAGTGCTGAGACCTCCCAGGGAGCCTCAAAGAAGCAAATCAAAATACATCTAGGTAGAGGTGACACCACCCATGAAAAAATTTTCTGTAAATGTAAAGTAGTTTGGGAATTTACAGAAAGTGGCCATGCACTGCACCTGTTAACGTACAAGTGCAATGATTGTAAAAGGACGAAGTCACACAGTGTACCCTTTCAACACAAAGACCAAACAACAGTGATTGTAAAAATCCATACACATTTGAGAGCTTCTTTGGAGGTTCCAGCAGGGGAGCACAGCTACCCATATACCCTTGACCAAAGACTGGTCTTCCTCTGTTTAGGGAAGGCCGTCCTCTTGAAAAGCATGCAGCTTCCAGAGGAAAGTACATGGAGCAGTGAGGGATGAAGGGAACACCCACCTAACCAGCCAGATCAGTCAAATCAACCCTGGTGGTCAATGGGTGACAGATGTTGCCCTCACATCCACATGTTTGAAAAAAAAATACACTGCACCAGCTAGCCCAGTTGTTAGCTCAGTTCTCCCACTGAGAAGAGGGCATTTGTTATCAGTACACTCAGATTTTTGTGATGGCTCAGTGAATAAAGGTGCTTGCCACCAAGACTGATGGCCTGAGTTTGATCTCCAGAGCCTACGAAGTGGAGGGAGAGTACCAACTCCCTGAAAACCATCGTCTGACATCCAGTCTGACCTCCACTCTTGTGTCATGACATCCATACACATGGACACACACATACACACAGAGTAAATAACCCAGATGTAAAAGAAAATGTTCTCAAGAGACATTAGTCTGGCCTGTTAGCTACCTTTTCACTAAGAAATACCTCTTCCTAGATTAAACTGGCAGCTCAGAGATAAAGAAGTGGAATCTAGCTTTCCACAGCAGAGAGAAATGTAGGCTTACAAAAATTGCAGTTCCAATTCTAGGGTGGAATAAGATGGGCCCACATCTAACAGGTGAGGGTGAACTGGAAGTTGGTTATTCCTTATCAGAACGTAAGAGTCACTTTGCAGTTACTGCAGAAAACAGCACAGGTCAGTGCAACGTGAGATAGTTTTCCTTTGACATTGAGAGCAAGAAAAGGAGGCAATGGTCTTATTAGCTTTGTACTGTGTTCTAGTTAAAATATGAAAGATACTCATGAAAAAGGGAAGAGATTCAAAGACAATCAGAAGGCTCTACAGCTAAAGTGTGATAATTAACAAACAATTTGACATAATTTCTGATACAGTATAAATATATAAATAGTATAAATCAATGGTCTGTATGAATTATTTTCTAAATATTTGAATAGATAGTACAAAATAATTTTAGTATACCATTTATAGCCCTAAAATAAAATAATATATGTAAGAATATATTTAATGAACAGTTTACCAGTGGAGAAATCAGGAGATAGCTTTTACAAAATTAAAAAAATCTCATAAATGGTAAGAAACACCATTTTCTTATATTAAAAGACTTGAAAAATTGTAAAATGTCTTCAAATTCTGTTATAAGATCTGCTGGTTCAATACATTCCCAATCAAAACTTTAGATTATTTTTGTGTGAAATGATAATGTTTTTATACAACTAGTATGTGTTCACAAAAGGCTAAGAATAACTGAGGGGATTTGGGGTTTTGTTTGAGACAGGACCTTGCTGTGTAGGCCTGACTGACCTGGAACTCACTATGCATCCCATGCTGGTCTCTTATTTGCAGCTCTCCTCCTGCCTCTGCCTTCTGAATGCTGACACACAGGTGTGTGCCACCACATCCACCACTGTGAAGGCCTTGAAGAAGAAAACCTGGACGGCTTTCTCTTAATTGTATCAGAACACTGCCATGGGAAATATGAGAGGCATCATAGCAAAATAACAATTACTGTACATAGAGTGGCTAAAAATAATAGTTATAGTGCATAGAATCTGCCAACTGCATTTAAAAACACACTTTCTCTACATACCTATCTGTGGGAGTCCACCAAAGCTTTCTAGTGAGAACCTACTCAGGGTCAGAGAATCTGAGCTTGCTTTACCCAGCAGGGCTGCATAAGGAGATGATTTGGCCACAGGCGTGGTTAGCAGGTGTTTGGAAGGGTCTACACTTGGCTGTGCAGTGTGCTTTGATCTTGCATGGGGGAGGTCTTTTGCCTCTACCCTTGGCATGTTATAAAAAGACCTTTTCAATAGAGAATGAGGCCATTCGGTATTGATCCAGGCCCTCCCGAAGCTATCCTGTGTTTCTGTCTTTCTTCTCATTGGCTAGGTCTCTCTATCTATCATTTCTTAATTCCTCTCTTCTCCACCTAAGAACCCTTGAAAAAGTGGGAGCTAGAGAACCACACCTATCCATACATGCTTATCTGGTATAACACACTGTTGTCTGGGTAAGTATCTTGAAAGAGACAGGAAGTTTTAAAATAATAAATCATGAGAAAAACGATGCGTTATTTCTAAGAATCTGATATATTGCCTGGTGGTAGTAGGGCATCCCTTTAATCCCAGTACTTGGAAGGCAGAGATAGGTGGATCTCTGACTTCAAGGCCAGCCTGGTCAACAGAGTGAGCTCCAGGTTAGTCAGGGCTACACAGAGAAACAAAAACAAAACAAAAAAAGAAAAAGGAAAAGAAAAAAGAAAGAATTCACACACACACACACACACACACACACACACACACACAAAGAAAAAGAAACTGTAGTATTAACAGCTGGTGAAAACAGAAATTTCTATCTATAAAAGCAATTACTTGTGTAGAGAGAAATGATGACTTTCTTATAAGTGTTTTGAATGCTTAAGTGACCTGTGTTGAGTCTACATACTACTTCAATACTATATTTTAAATGTTATAAGACACAAAATCAAGATCAGTCACTCACACTTACTTTGTATTTTAATCCCTCAGGATCCGGAAAACGCTTGGCATATAATCTTCTTCTTGATGGTGGGCATTAATGTGGCATGCCTGACTTTCTACCTTCTGTTTGCTAAGGGAGAAATTCAGGACTGGGCTGAAGAGACAGAAAGCACACAGCTGTGAAGGTGAGACATTACCAGATTGAGGAAAGTTTGGAAGCTCAAGATGCAGGCTAGAGAGCAGCTGATGACGAATCACTGAGGTGAAGATGTGGGCTGGGGGAGCAGCAGCAGGCAACATCTGAAACAGTGTCACTGATACCACGGTAACAGCCTCAGAGCTGCTATAGCAGATTTGGGAAATTGAGCTTCTCACAAATGAACAGCTAAGAAAAATGCATAAGAGATGAGGACGTGTCTTCAGAGACGTGGAATAAGGGTTAGAAAATGTGGAGCGTTGGGGAGAAGGAAGTAATATCTCTGGAAAGTGCTGTCCAGGACTAAAATTACATAGGAACTAAAACTTACCACTGGGTTAGGCACAGCTGTCATAGAGATGATCCTGGCAAAAACAACTTTCAAATGAATGATGAAGACAGGAGGCCAGTGAAGGTGTGCTCAAAGAGAATCAGGCAGTTTGCTTTTCATATAAACTGTGGATGGTGAATAAACAGGAAAAGAAATGACTCCTGGATTAGAATTGGCAGTAGTGAAATAGCCCTGTTGTTCAGCCCCATTGAATCAAGACACCCTGTTGTGATGAACGCCAACAGCTGTTAGGAGAGACAAAAAGATGCTGTGAGCCCACTTTGTTTTTAGGCATGAGGAAAGAGAGTGCATATGTGTGTATGGGCTCATGTGCATATGCGTGTGCGTGCGCATGCGTGTGTGTGTGTGTGTGTGTGTGTGTGTGCCAAAAACAGCTTCGTGTGTGTGTGTGTGTGTGTGTGTGTGTGTGTGTGTGCCAAAACAGCTTCAGATGACATCTACATGCTGCCTACCTCTTTTGAGACAAAGTCTCTTATTGGTGGGCAGCACAACAACCCTGGCTGGCCAATCAGGCCCAGTGATCTTCCTGTCTCTGCTTCCCGAGTGTTCAAGTTACAAGTATGTGTCTCTTCTTTTTACATGGATTTGGGGTCTCAAACTCAGGTCTTTGTGCTTGCAAACCATTGAGTCAAGTAATTGCTTTCTGCAGTTTTCTGTTGTCTTTTCTATCTGTAGAGGGAAAAAAAAGAAAGAAAATATGATGTGAGGAGATAGAAATAGTCAGAATAGACAGATATTCCTCTTGAAGAGGAAAAGAGAGAAATGTGGAGTCAAAGAGGGTTTTCTCGTTGCCCCTGGCTGTTTGATTTGGAGAGGGGATACAATTGCTTGTAAGCTGGTGGTACGGCTGAGCCACTGCTCATTGGTCCTTTGTGTTGTTGTTAATGTGTTGTTGATGTTAATGTAGTTTTATAATATCTGTTTTGCTCTGAGTGTGTTACTAAGTGTGTTACTCCTATGTAAGAGCTGATACCAGCATGTGGTGATGTTGGGTGGGCCTGGGACTCGCTATGGAGCCCAGACAGACTATCCCAGAACTTCCGCCCCCATCTCTCAGACACTGACATTACAGACGTACATCACTGTGTCTGGTTTTTAAATTCTACTTTAAGTGGAATGGTTTTCTCAGTTGAATTTTTGTATTAGATACAATAGGAATGCTGTTCACTTTTGTAATGCCCTACAGTTTCATGAAACTCATCCTCCCACCTTCTAGTGGGTACTGTCTGATCTCCACAGAAATGATTTTGTTAGCTACAAATATAGGTGATTTTACTTCTGTTTCCAGTCTGGATAACCTTCATTTTTTTTCTTCTCTAATTGCTCTGCTTAGAACCTATAGTGTAAATGAATGCAAGGGTCAAGAGAAAACATCTCTTATTTGGTGTCTTTCTTTGTTGGTTTGGCTTGACTTGAGAGGTGTGTGTGTGTGTGTGTGTGTGTGTGTGTGTGTGTGTGTGTGTATTCATTACCTCAATAAATATAGCTTAGACTAGGCTTGAATTTTCTATATAGCCCAAGCTGACCTGAAGTTCATGATTTTTCCACCTCCATTTCTGAGGGCTTGAGTTACATGTGTGTGCCACCATGACCAGAATTAAGGACAGACATATTTATATTGTTTTGACCTTCAGGCAAAAACAGGCCTTTTTACATTGTTGCAAAGGCTTTCTCAACCTCAGCTCTCCCAGGGCTTCATTTTGGGGGTGCATATCTGCTATGTGTTCCCCTACTACACTGAAGGCACCATTGTAGCATCACAATTTGGCCTATTATACAAGGACTCACCATGAATTTCTGAGAACCATATTACCACAGATAGGCTACCTCACATTAGGAGAACAGAAGTAAACTACTTAGAAGAAATCTATGGACACAAGGCAGTGGCAGTGCTGTTGAGAAGTGTTCAAATACCTACAGCATCTGGAATGGTTCTTAGAACGGGCAGATGGTGCTAGAGTGCAGGACCATGGAAGTTGGAGTGTGTGCTTGGTGCAGAATCACCAAGAAAGGTTTTACTTTCATTTTCTTAATAACAAATTAGTTTATTAAAAGCTGAAATTTGGAGACACAGTGAATGTACCTATTAGTACTATAAATGCAATGTGCTGTTTCGAGAGCAGCAATATCAAACTATCAGAATGCCAACTCTATGGGCACAGTGGCTTTTAATCTGCTTGTTTTATTCTCAGGATACAGCCTCAACACATAGCACTGAGTATCTTCATTCCCTGAGACTGGACCTAGCAAAATGCTGCAGTTACTCAGATATTTTCACAAAGATTTCCCAGGGTAGGACAGAGGAAGGAGGCAGGTTGGCCCCTGGCAGTCCTATTTATTATTATGTCCATAGTGGAGACATGTGAAGATGGCATGGATAACCTGTCACTGGACAAAAGACAACTTAAAAAAATGTCCTACACTAATTTCTTTGGGGTGTTGGCACAGTCTCCAGGTGCAAGGACTCTCCAGTGATGTCTCTGTGTGTTTTGTTTTCCTTTGTCTACAAAAGTTAATAGAAAAGTGAGTACCTTCGAAGCACAAGGTCAGAGTCCTTATTGAAAGGAAGAGGAACTTGCATGAGACTGCCACCCCCGGGAGCCACCAACACCAGGAGGGGTGGCATGAGGAACCTGAGGGGCCAGGCTCAGCCATTTGAGTCTGTGTGCTTCCTTTTGCACTGTGGATTGTATGTGACAAGTTACACATCTGAGTTTAAAGGTGGCTTTGTTTATCTGTCTTCCTCTATGATCCAATAAACAAACGTAAGATGAAATGTTACAACCTCATGAAAGGCCTTTTGGTTTGGATTTGTTTTTGTTCATTTTGTTTCCATTTTCAACATTCATTCCTCTTTGCTGTAAATATACAAACCATTTGAAAAAAAAATCTTCAATGATTTTTATTCTTTCAGATGGCCCATTTTGAAAGAAAATATAAAAGAAATCAGTTTCCTCTTTGATGGGCCCAGGAAGAAATCAAACTTTTTATCTGCAACAGCTAAAGATGAATGATGAACAAACAAAAACTAGGGACTGGCAAGATGGTTCAGCAGTTAAGAAGACTGACTGTTCTCCCAGAGGACCCGGGTTTGATTCCCAGCACCCACATAGCAGCTAAGAACCATCAGTAACTCCAGTTTCAAGGGATCCAATGCCCTCTTGTGGCCTCCATAGCCACTGCACACTTACAGTGCACACACATACATACAGGCAAAACCCTTGTATGCATAAAATAAAAATAAGTGAACTTCAAAAAAGAAAAAAGAAACAAAAAATAAAAATAAAAGTCAAGGGAAGGAAAAGAGATGGATTAATGAAGACTTGGGACAGCTGACTCTGTGCCTTAATGAGACCTGGGTCAGTTCCAGGATTGCCAAAGAGAGTGATGGTGTCACATCCAGGTTTCTGACACTGTAACACCATAAGAAAAGGAGCCCATGGGCTCTGAAAGCAAAGCACATAAATTTGGGGAAAAATTGGTTCCTTTTCTCCTGTCCCCATTAGCTTTAACTGTCAACTTGACATAGCCTAGAGTCCCCTGAGAAGGGAGTCTCAATCGATGTATTAGTCAGATCAAATTGGCCTTTGGGCATGTGTATAGGGGATTGATTGGTTGTTAGCTGATGCAAGATGGTCCAGCCTGTGGTGGGCAGCATCACCTTAAGCACATAGTCCTGGGCTGTATAAGGAAGGTAGTAAAGTATGAACCTGTGGGTGAGCTGGCAAGTGGCATTCTTCCATGGCTTCTGCTTCACGACCCTGCTTGAGTCCCCACCCTGACTTCCCTCAAATGATGGACCGTGACCTAGATGTGTAAGTCAAATAAATCCTTTCCCCCGATAAGTTGCTTTGGTCATGGTATTTGTCTCAACAACAGGGCAGAAACCAGGACACTTTCCTATTCCTTCTGTCCCCCAACTGCTCTTCTATACCAGCTCAGAGCTGCTCCAAAAAGTGACTTATCAAACATTCATTGGTACTTACTGTAAATGGAATCCCACACTTTGCTAAAGATGTGTCAAATAATACATGTCCTGGTTTCTGAACTTTCTGGGTTTATATTCAGGTTGGGTAGTGGAAATTGCCATAAATGGACCAGAAGAGGAAGAATGTGTAGGTATTCCAGGGCCTTTGTAAGGAAGGCAAAGACCTTACCTGGCCACCAGCAGGGCATCTCTGCCATGTTGCTCTTCTGTCTAATAGGAACACTGTAGCCTTTGTCTTACCCACAAGCCACGTGTGCACTCTCTGAACTTTGAAGTAGGAGGAAAGATACTAAGAATGAAGCCCTCCTTGGATTTCTCACTAGCAAATACAGGTATGACTTTGGACTGTCAGTGAAAAGGCAAGGCCACCTTCATTCCGTTCTGGCCATCTTCCTAGCTGGGCTTTAGGCACAGCAGCCCTTCCTCATCCCTCTCCCAGGAACTTTCCATTCACACTCGATGCTTTTGCTTATGCCACTTGAATTTCTCTACGAGCTCTGCCTCGGGGGTCTTCAACAAGCCCTGCCCTGGGGGTCTTCAACAAGCCCTGCCTCGGGGGTCTTCAACAAGCCCTGCCTCGGGGGTCTTCAACAAGCCCTGCCCTGGGGGTCTTCAACAAGCTCTGCCTCGGGGGTCTTCAACAAGCCCTGCCCTGGGGGTCTTCAACAAGCTTGCTCCGCACTTTCTTTGACCCGTATCCTCTCACCTTCCTCCCTCCCACTCTTCTGCCCCCAATGTCTCAGGATTGGGCGCCTTTCTTCTCACTCTGTTTCTCCTCATCAGCCAGATCTCTGCAGATTGATCACTCCTTTTCATAACTCATTCTTTCCACTTCTCCATCTTAACACTATTTTCTTGGTTTGCCTTCTATATTTTTCTTCCTTCCTTCCTTCCTTCCTTCCTTCCTTCCTTCCTTCCTCCCTTCCTCTCTCTATCCTTTCCTCCTTCCTCCCTTCTCTAATTATCCTCTAGCTGACCATTAAACACTGGAAATCTTGAAAAATTAGTCATAGACTTTCTCTTTTTATGTCATACTGTCAACCCACGCAACCTTATCCATACTGAAAAATTTAATTATGACCTATGTTTAAATTGTTACCAAATACATAACTGGACTCCAAATGTCACATTCGCTATCCAGACCTTTGTGTCCATTTTCCTTTTCGTGGTCTTCATTATGTATGCTGCTATCATTGTGAGAAGCATCCCCATTGATCTAACAACAAACCAAAATGCATCTATTGCTGTGGACATCATCCATCCTCTCATAGAGTATGAGTGTGGCCAGGCTGTCTACTTGCCTGTCTCTCACTACTCCCTCCACCCATACCATGGACCACTACTGTCCTGGACTGCACTGGGACCTCCTAACCTCCTTTGATGCAGTGTGACTATTGAAAATCAGAACCCTGATTATGTCCTTTTCCATTAAAATACTACCACTGATTTTTTTTGGGGGGGTGGTTCGAGACAAGGTTTCTCTGTGTAGTTTTGGTGCCTATCCTGGATCTTGCTCTGTAGACCAGTCTGGCCTCGAACTCACAGAGATCTGCCTGGCTCTGCCTCCTGAGATTAAAGGCATGCACCACCACCACCCAGCTTTTTTTTTTAACCACTGATTTTAACATAAAGACCAATACTCTTCACCGGGTCCACAATGCCCTGTGTATTCTTGACTTCAATACTTCTATAACCTCCTCACAGCCCAGTTTGCTCTTATTCACTCCTGCTTTTTCTTCTTTAATCACCTCCCAGCCAATTCTGCTCTTATTCACTCCTGACATTTCTCTCTTGCCACCAAACCTTTGCTTATGCTGTGGATCTTCCCACAGAGTCTTTCTAGAACATCCATTCCACTGGCCTCTACATCAGGTGACCTTCAGATACCAGCTCAACTGATGCTCTGTAATGGTGGCCACCATTCACCCTTAAATTAGTGCATGCCACCTCCTTATTCTAGTAAGATGTGCGCCTCCTTGTTCCATATTCCACAGCTGTCACTGCATGCTCACTTGTGATACTTTTATTAAAGCCAGCTATCCTCCTGTGGTAGTGAGCTATTCCAAGCTGTGCATGACTGCGATGTCCACCATGTCTCCATACACACTAATGTATTCATTAATATTCATTTAGTGTTTGAGTGTTTATGTTCTTTTATAGTCCCTGTGCCACTCATGTGGATTCCTTTATATATATATATATATGATTCTTTTTTGAAATAATTTATTTTTTTTTATTTTATGTGCTTTGGCATTTTGACTGCCTGTACATCTATGTGAGGGTGTCAGATCTTGGAGTTACGAACAGCTGTGAGCTGCCATGTAGGTGCTGGGAATTGAACCTCGGTCATCTAGAAGAGCAGTCAGTGTTCCTAACCACTGAGCCACCTCTCCACCCCCCATATAGATTCTTAATGCAAAGAGACACCATACACACTCTCTAGACATTTGAAATGAGCTGAAGCAAACACGGGTCTTACCAACATTTTTAGAAGACATTTTACATTGAATGAGACCCATTGAACAGTGGCTGAAACCACAAGAGTCAGAGAAGCAGGCACAGGGCAGCCATGATGAGACAGATGCCGTAAAGCAATACATGAGGAGATAAGAGACACACAAGACAAGGTCTACTCACTAAGACTAAGACAGAAGGGATGAGCACAGATCCACATCCAGATGAGGGGCCCAGGTCAGAGGGGTTAGAAAGAAGGGAGCTGTGGAAGAGTTGACTCCAGAGAGTGCCTGGGTGGGGTTTATATTGTAAAAGTGGTTTTGATCCAAAGCCAAGATCCACCTACATTAAGTTGTCCGGAATGGTTGAATTCCATTACCCCTCTTGTATTAGTTGAAGAAAGTTCATTCCTTTTTGCATGATAGACTCACTCTCCGTTGTTCTTTATCCTGACTGTTTTCAGTTAGACACCCTGCACACACCAAGGCTCACAATGGCTCTTTAACCCCCTCACTTAGAGCACCTGCCCACTTCGACGTCCTGCCCCAGGACTTCGGCCTGTAGACATCCTCTTTTCCAGGTTGTCAGGTCTCTTTTGCTGACAGCTTAAAGAGTTCGTGGTACCACACTCCTATGGTTCCAACTCATCACTCCTGTACTTCTGGCTTCCTCTTTAGCTTTGATGGCAAATTGTCCTCCAGCCCCTGATGCCTTTACCATGGCAACAGGGGAAAGCATAGAGGATTCATAGACAGTTGGACACACCTGTGCTTCCAGGAGCATACAGTTATACACAGCCAATCCTTTCCTTTCCTTGTGAAACCTCCAGTTGTGTGGAAAAAATACCTTTAGTGTCACATAGCCAGGATCTCTGAGATGATCCTGGAAAGTTGGCTGGCTTTAGCAGTCAAGCAGGCAAAAAGGAGATCTTTGAAGGGAAGTGTCAGGATCTCACACATTGTTCGCTTTTCTCAGAGATGGGTGAATGTCTGTTCCTTAGCCCAGTCCTGAACCTCTGCTCGGCCAAAGACGAGGTAGAAGAGCAGCCCTAGTACATCAATAGCAGCTGCAAGGAAGAAGACGTTTCTCCAGCCGGACTCTGGATCCTGGAGGCAGGAAACTCCTTGTTAGTGACAGTGGGTACTTCTTGTACAAGGTTCTACACCTTGATGCTCCTTCTCCTAACTCAGCCCCATCTCCATGACTCCCATCTTGTTCCTGGAACATCCCTCTGCAGCATGTCTGACATTGGACCATCACCCCCCCCCCCCCCTCCCCCCTGCTGGCAAGCATTTCTCATAGACCCCTTTTTACCTGGCCCCCCCCTTCTTTCCTGACTTGCTCAATGTCACCTTTTCAAAGATTGCTTCTTTGACCACACTGATAAATTGGTCATGTTTCCTATTCTCTTCTTCTCTCCGCACTTACCACCAATATGTCTATAGTTTTCTGTCAGTTTTTTTTTCAATATACATTTCATGAGGCAAGGTTGGAGGGCTTTTGTGGGTTTGTTTGCTAAAACAATTGGCATAGTACACACTAATATTTAATAGTTTTTTAATGAATGAATGAATGAATTAATTAATTAATCAATCAAGTGGCAAGATAAACAAGGTTTATGCGAGGATTTTCCTTTTAACCAATCCCTAACAGTGTTTTCAGAGACTAGAAAGGGATAGAAGCTTCGAAGGCAAGAGAGGACTTGATTTTATTAAAACAAAAATCCTTTCTTTGTAAATCTCCCATCTTTTTCTGAGTTACTGATACAAGGTCGTGTGAAAGTTAGAAATGAGATTTTCACAAATCTCCCAGACATCTTTTTCCATGTGAAATTTATATCTATATAATTCTCAGGCAATGTTCAAGTCGTCAGGTTTAATTATTTTGCTTATTCTTACTTTTTTCTTCTTTTAGGGATTTGTTTGTGAGATGGGTCTGACAGTGTAGACCAAGCTGGCCTCCCACGTGCTGGGATCACCGGCATGCACTGCACTGTCTTGCTTATTTTAATGACATCATAGTGCCTCTCCAGGACGGGAGGCTTCAGAGTGAAAATCCAGCATCCCAGCAGCGCTGGTCCCGGGAGCTTCTGGTCTGAGTGATGAGCAAGATGAATGAATGGCGGAGAGAACTCAGGAGCATAGGTGTGAGGTGCAGGGAGATTTCCACTCTGCCATTCGTTAAACATCTTGCTCATCAATTTCCAAAGACTTTTTAGCTTCCTAGACAGAAAGCCACCTCATCCTGGTTTGCCCAGAGCATTCAAGATGTTAACACTGAAAACCTCCCAGAAATTCTGAGAGCGCTCAGTTTGAGGTAAACCACGATGGCTGATCATATTGGACTGTAGGAGAAATGCCATGAATATTACTAGGAATGTGGGATTTTAACATGAGAATCTCATCTTGGAAGAATTCACAAACCATAACCCACTACACTGAGCATTCTCACAAATACCACACCCACGGAATATGGAATTTCCCTATGTAAGTTGAGCTGGGAATGAAGGTATATTAGGGGCTCCAGACTCAAGAGTTTTGAGTTTTTCCTCACTGAGGAATTAACAGTACCTTAGACTGACTTCTACTAGCTACCACCATTCAGTTTCTCTTATTAATATTCCTTATGATGTTAACCTTACCTGACTGAGCAAAAATCCAGCAACGGTAGGAGCTATGCCTCCTGCTATATGAGAGAAGACCTGCAACAGTCCTTTGAGAAAGCCAGCGTACCTGGGAAGGGGGCAGTCTCATGTAAGCAAAGGGCTCATCCTGGTTGCATTGCACTGCTGTATCTCCATGTATATCTCTGGGGATGCTTAGGGTGGTGGATACTAACCCTGAACAAAATATGCTAACTAATGATCCTTATACTCCTAGGCTACAGGCTCACCCTTTCAGGGGTAGTCTATGCTAACATGTCAACTTCTTGGTTCTTACTATTGAGTCCAATCTTGCAGCCCTATTTAGGGATACAAAAGTCTCCTCCTTATGCATCAAAGACCTTCATGTGATGAGATGGTCACTCTCTGAGACCAGCCTATCTCCCACATGTCTCAGTGGCCCATCGCATAAAGATGAAGCATATCCTGCTGCCTGAATTAAACCCTGGGAATTTTATGTCTGGTCTCAGTTCTCTCTGGCATAACTGGCACCAAAGATAAGGATTTTTCCTTGGGTTCTTTGTCTTTTCCCTTTGTTTTTGTGGATGTATATGTGTTGACATGTGTGGCAGTATGCATGCATTCATGTGCACTGCATGTGGAGGCCAGATGACAATCTTGGGTACATCTCTGAGGTGTTGTCCACATTTCTTTTGGAATTAGTGTCTCTTACCAGCTTGGAAATTGCTCATTAGGCTAGGCCCACTGCAAGAAGCCACAGGGCTCTCTGCCTTTCGCCAGCTTCCCGGCACTGGGATTACAAGTGCACACCACTGTACTTGGCTTATTTGAGTTTGTTTTGTTTTGTTTTGTTTCTTGCAATGTGGGTTCTGGGGATAAAACTCAAGTCCACATGTTTGCCTGGCAAGCATTTACCAGCTGAACCATTCCTCCCAACCCTCTTTCTCCTTATTTAAGCCTCACTTAGGCCTCCATTATGGCATCTCTTGAGACCTTTCAGTAACCAACCCAATGGACTTGCTGCATTCTTCAGCTGAGACTGACAGGTCAGGGGTCTGCATGGCCACAGACTGCTCTAGTTTCAGCTAGGAAAGGCTGCATTCACAATGGCCAACTAGCCCAGGGTCCCTTCCAGAAATTACAGAGATGTAGCATTGATGTTACTATCCTCAGTGACCTGATGTACACACTCTCTTTTACCTTGGCCTCAGAGCAAGGGTAGGTAGGGTTCCTGGCCCTGAACTGAGCTTCTGTGAGGATGAGGCAAAGGGGTCCCTACCGTGGAGCAATATCTAAGAAGTTAATGAGGGCCCCTGAATCACAGAGGCTGCAGAAGACAGAAGATAAAACCAAGAAGGCCATTGTGGTGCTGCGGCTGGATCTGACCCAAGGCAGGGGCACGAGGATCCCGGATGAGACAAGGACCCCTGCAGCAGAACAGAAGATGTAAGAAAGAGGCTCCCAAGCTCCCACAACCACCTAGCAGTCAGCTTGGCCCTTACCGATGGCAGTGAAAAGCTTCCGGATAGTTACAAGTCGGAGGACTTTCCTGGAGAGGAGAAAATCGGCCAACAGACCCCCAAGGATGATGCAGACACAGCCAGCCACGAACGGCAGGGCCGAAAGGATTCCACTCTGGAGATTGGAGATGGGTAAGTATGAGCATCCTCAGCATCTTTGTCACGGCCCTGACTGATCCTGATGGATGGTCCCTGTCTGTGGCTTTGCATTATACACACATCACTTTCTGTGTCAATTAACTTCTTTGTTACTCGAATTTTAATTTAACTTTAATTCTGGAGGGGAAATATACACATAACTTAATCTTCTTAATTTCTTTTTTGACAGAAATTCTCACTGTGTAGTCCTAGTTGACTCCGGATTCACTATGTAGAGAAGGCTGGCTCAAACTCACACATATCTTACAGCCTCTGCCTCCCAAGTCCTGGGATGAAAGGCGTGCACCACCATACCTGACTTCAATCATTTTCAATAAAAGCAAAGGACAAAGGCTTTCTTCATATATAAATATCACATATAAATAGCTATTTTAAAGATTGTGAGCTAGGTTTGTTGATACATACCTGTAATCCCACAGTGGGGAGGTAGAGGTAAGAAGACCTGGATTTTGAGGCCAGCCTTGGCTATATAGTAAATTGCAGGTCAGCCTAGTCTACTTAGTGAAACCCTATCTCAGGGGAGAAAAAGAAAGAAAGAAAGGAAGGAAGGAAGGAAGGAAGGAAGGAAGGAAGAAAGGAAGGAAGGAAGGAAGGAAAGAAGGAAGGAAAGAAGGAGGAAAGAGAGAGAGGGGGAAGGAGGGAGGGAGGGAAAAGAAGTCTAACAACATCTCATTTGCAATAGAATTTATTAATCTCTTAAAAAATTTTGTGCTGCCAATAGAGCATCTTGTTTATAAATGCTGACTTCATTAAGTATAAAATTTGCCGAGCGTTGGTGGCGCACGCCTTTAATCCCAGCACTCGGGAGGCAGAGCCAGGCGGATCTCTGTGAGTTCGAGGCCAGCCTGGGCTACCAAGTGAGCTCCAGGAAAGGCACAAGGCTACACAGAGAAACCCTGTCTCGAAAAACCAAAAAAAAAAAAGTATAAAATTTTTGCATAACACTTTTAAAAGTATGACACCATGACCTGATTTGGAACCATATCTCTGCTCAGGTAAGCAGTGGGCCACACTGAGGTCAATGTGAATCCAAGTTAACTGGTTGCATTTCCTGTGGGGGGGTCCTGGTCTAATCCCTCATCCTGTGACCATGAGTGAGGTCATACAGAGAAACAATACCTGGGTACACTTTCTTTATACTCACGTCTCTGAGGTTTGCTTGAAGTACAGAGCTGATATATGTGGGCGTGTATGCCATTATTGTGGATAGCAGCCAGTATTCACAGAAATAAGACACCACAATGGCCCAAAGTGGGAGAGATTTGACCATGGCTTTAATGGGAAGAGACCATCCTGGCGAGCAATCCTAAAAGAAAACACATGTGATTATCCCCTCCATGGCAAGACAGGGGCTCTGAGACGTCCAGGGATAGGGAAAACCACAGGGAAATGCCTCAGTGTACCTCCTCAGCCAGGGAACACACAATGTATCTCTTCTCACCAGTGCTGATAAAGGGGTGATTCTGTGGGTCATCATACACAAAAGGAAACCAGATCAGGCAACAGGCACAGCCAATTCCACCTGCGATAGGAGACCCAGTCAGTACTGCATTGGCGTTTTCTTTCAGTTGGATGACTCCTATGGCTAACAGAACAACTAGTGCAGACGCCTCACCCCACCCCCCACATTGCACCCCTCAATGGCGTGATCAAGGAGGGTTCTTCCCCACCACTTGACTTTGGTCTTGTTCACGCAACTTGCTTTCGCCTATGCCCTTCGGCAGCCTCCAGCTGAGGCATTAAGGGACACTGCCTTTCTTCATTGTCCTCTGGGGAGGAATGAGCTCCCGTGACTCCATGATCCAAGGGCAGGTGAGAGAAACAGGGAATAGAGGCCACCAGCTGTTCCATGGGACTTCACGAAGAATGACAGCTGCTGCAAACCACTGAGTTCACAGAGGCTTGAAAACACACACACCCACTGTTACACTAAAGATACACACAAGCTCTTGGTGCGCTTCTCCCTCACAACTGAGCACCAGTTAGCACTCCTGTAGGTTGTACCGCAAAGTTCTCTTCTTCATTGAACCTTTTCCTGCCTTTCTTTTATCTTTCTTGTTTTATGTGCAATTGATTACCTAGACCATTTCTATATGCAGAATGAAATTAACCATCATTAAACAAAATTTATCTAAAATGTATGAGTGTTTTGTCTGCATATGTGTATGTGCACCTGTGTGTGGAGGTCAGAAGAGGGCATGGGATCCCCTGGAACTGGAGTTACAGATGCTTATGGGCTATCTTGTGGGTGCTTTGAACTGAACCTGGGTCCTCTGCAAGAGCAGCAAATACTCCCAACTGCTAAGCCATCTCTCTAGGCCCCAAAATACTACAATTTAGATGCTCTTTTGTAAATTAGCAAGATTTACACCATGACTAAATTTGAACATTGCCAACTTTACATAAATGCTATGTGTTAGAATTTGGATAACCAGAGATACGTTCATCACAGATGCCCAGCATTCTGTGTTATAGAGAAACAGTTTGAGATTTTTAAAAAGAACAAACTCACCGAAGATGTAGAAGATATAAGGCCATCCAAGGTTCTGGCAAAGAAGCCCACCAGCAATGAGGACAAGGAAGGTCCCAAGCATTGACCCTGAGCAAAAGATACGAGGACATGAGGAGGAGAGCTGGCCTTGGGAATCAGTATGATTCCTACAGAGTTGAGTGACAGTGATTGAGGGTATGGGCTTCGATCCAGACTACCACAATACAAACCCTGCTCCCTCACTCATGGACTGTATGATCTCAGACAGTCTATTTGTGTCTTGGATTCTCTACACTGCGTACTTACTCTTAGCAGATTTATAAGGTTCCTATCAGGGTAAAAGAAATGAATGTATACAAAATCCAAAAATGTTTGGTGCATTGTTAACACACCTGATCAAAAAAATGGTCTAGTTCTTAAAAGCAAGGATTATGAAGACAGAGTAGCCAGAACACAAGACTGTCATTCTCTTAGTCCATTGATGAGTACTCTTGGACAGTGCATATAAAATGAGATTAAGATACCAGTTACCTGATCCAGCGATGGTGGTGAGTTGACTCCTTTCCAATGGGGGAGCCCATTTGACCCACATTGAGTACTGACCTGTCAATACCATAACCTGGGGGAAATTTTCCATTCTTAGAGATAGGAGATCATTTGAGAACATAGATACATGCCAGTTATACTCAATAAAGATCTCGATACCTGAGCCATGCCTTGGATGACCCGAAGGACAATGAGCAAGGCTACTCCAGCATCAGCCGCCAGGGGAGTGAAGAGGGTCAGGAGGGAAGAAATTAGCAAGCCTGCTCCAACCACATACTTGGCTCCAAACACTCCAGCCACATAGCCAGTGGGGATCGGAGCTAAGAATGATCCATAGCTCAGGGAGCTGAGGAGGATTCCCTGGATCTCAGGAGTCCAGTCATACACAGGGGCCTAGGCGACAAGGAGGGCCTCATTGTTGGCTACACAGGTGGCGTGTTTCCTTTCCTTTCATTTTGTTCTTGAGACAGGTTCTTGCCAGCCCAGGCTGACCTTGATCTCTTAGTCCTTCGCTCCCACCTCCAAAATCCTGCGATTACAGCTGTACCTCACACCTGGCTCAGCTGTTGACTGCTCACTGTAAGACTTGAGACACAAGAAGCACTTTGCAGTTCATTTTAACCTCTCTTCAATTCTTCCAATTCACCAGTTTTATAAAGAAAAAAACAAAAACCTAAGTGTATGCACATCATACTCTTTCCTATCACCCTGACATGATTAACTGACCAATTAAAATAAGGGAGTTCATGCTGGTACATGCCTGGATTCCAACAACTTAGGAGGCTGATGCAGGAGGATAATGAGTTTGAAGACAGACATAGAAAGTCCCTGTCTCAGAAAGGCAAATACATATAATATTCATATAGGATCTATATGAAATACTATATTTCATATATTATAGATAGATACATATATTCTACATATGTAATAGATTCAGACAGAAGGGAAAGCTCATAAAGAATGAAACATCATAGCTGAGGTATTGAGTATTATGTGGAAAAGAAAGTAGACATAATCTATGAACCTGCTTCTGCGGTGAGTTTCATCCTTACAGAAGAAGAATTTACTTTTACTGGATGATTAACCATGTTTTATTCTGACTTAGCCATGGTTTCACTTACAGACACTAAATAGAGAGGGATGAAAATCTCCTCAGATGTGCATTATGTTCTCATTTGAACCTCTTCTAGATATGCTAGGAGAATCTCATTTGCTCATAAGGTAGCCCTGAAGGAAACAGCTCAGATTTTCACAAAACACATCCCTACCTTAGACGCCTGCAGTGTTTCATTCCCGAAGTCTTGGGAGTCGGCAGGGGGCCTTTCTGTGGAAGCATTGAGCTGGCTGGCTGCTACTGTGGTGTTCACCATAGCTGTTATGGCAATGCTCAAGTTCATTTGTTGGGTATAAATTGAAAAATTACAGAGCTGCAAGATGAAGGCTAGACCATGCCTCAGTGAGCAGAAGCCTAGAGGAAAAAGAGACAAAGGTCATCCAGTCAGCCTGCTTTGTTCCTACGTTTTCTAGGTCTGGAGGAGGCAGAAGACTGGTGTCTGCTGGTTCTTGGAAGTACAGGGGGGTCCAGACACTGTTCTGTGAGAGGCTCCGTTCTCCTGAGATGGAGAGCTAGTTCCCTTGGAAGCAGAGCCTTGAAGAACATTTGGAGAGTCAGCCTCAGAGATGGGATTTTCAGGGCTCTGGGATAAGCCATCAAGGGCAGGAACAGGTTTAGAGCAAGAACTGCCAGGAAGTTGAAATAGCTCTGTGTAGTGTCTGGTGTGTGTGTGTGTGTGTGTGTGTGTGTGTGTGTGTGTGTGTGTGTACAGGGGGTTTGAAAATGACTCCCGATTCCCTGCTTAAGCCGCGGAGATCAGTGTCACCTGTAACTAGCGGTAGGCTATTTCACTTGTTCCGGGCTTTGAAGGAGAAGTGTGAGTGGCAGGCTGGTGCTAGGTTGAAGATGTCGTCTTCATCTTCATACTATAATCTAGGCTTGCAAAAAGCTTGCCTCTGTTCCAAACTCGTTAGTTTGACCACAGCTGGGAGGCAAAGGTAACATGTGGTCACTGTGGTCAAACTCGAGTTTACAGTTTCCAGGCTTCAGCCGGGCAGCAGATGAAGCTGAGGTAGCCGGCATTGCACCCTGGCATGTGGAGACGCACTTGTTAACTTCAGGATTGACAGGATGGATGAAATATAAATTAAAATCACCTTGCCCTAAGTCTAGGATCATTTAATTCTGGAAAACCTCTCTCCTCCTTCTCAAAGTTACAGCAGAATTTGGGTCATTGTTTTGACATGTCATATTCCAGTAAGAAGGGTGGTCAGGTTGTCTTCTCCACTTCTCCATGTACTCAAGTCTTTTTTCCGCCCCAACAAGAAACTGTAATCATCAGTTAAGCCCCTGTAGGTTTTACCAAGTACTTTGTGTTGCTTCTATAAGTGAATTAATTTTACTATCATGGTCTTTATTTATCTGTTTGTTGAGACAGGGTTTCATTCTACACACCAGGCTGGCCTTGAACTCAAGATCCTACTCAGTGCTGGGATTACAGGTGTGACCACGCCCAGTGTTTATCATTTTCATGTTTCTTTTGCCCCTTGGGCTTTGATTGGATAGAGGAAAGACAGACGGACAGATAATACATACACATTTACATACACATTACACATCATGGGGGAAAACAATTCTCTTTACTGTGTGCAGCATTGATATCATCTTTTCATTTTGTCCATCAGCATGGTGGGGGGAGCACTCCTGCTAGATCAGAATTTACTGGAAATACTCCCTTATGTTGTTGCTTGTGAGTGGGTGTGACATGTACTTCACCCACACTAAATATCCCACTCCCATTTTAATATTCTTGGGTTTTATCAAATACCTTTTAATTTTGGAATCAGTCACTTGGATCTCCATCCAAGATACTCTACTAGTAGCAAGTTTTGAAAGTCTCCATGGCTCCTGCGCTTCGCCAGGGTTGTAAAAGAATCTGTAGGTGTTGTGAGGAGAACTGAAGCATTCACGCAATGCACTATGATGGTGGTCACTAACATTTGACTCTCCTGGCATTCCTGAACTAGTCTCCTATTCACAGGCTGTTTCGAATGACAGAACAGTTTGTTTTGTTACTTTCACTAGGATTTTATTTAGCACATGTAATTGAGTTGAATTTGTCGTCCATGTACATGTCTATCATTCTGTCCTTGTTAGCTTTGTGGGGGGAAAGTTGTAAGTTTTCCAACTTGACAGTGATCTGAAATGATTTAAATAGACCCCAGCCCTTAGTCAAAGACCAAACTCAGTATCCTATTTCAAATCTGCTCTGAGGTGATTGGAGTTTGTTGGTCTGTTGGTTTTTATGGGTGTTTTGGTTTGGGTTTTGGGTTTTTGGTGTTTTTGTTGTTGTTGTTATTTTGAGTTTTTGTTTTCAATTCCAGATAATGCCACATGATTCTTACCTGCTGTGTATGCCTACAAGATTACCTATGAGAAATGAAATAATTAGGAGTAAAAGTGCTTTATCACTATCTAGCTCTGTTGGCCATTGGCAGTAATGAGAAAAATGCTAGTTATCAAGAAAAAGAAAGTTGGGGTGACATCAGTCCTATTTTTCCCATAACCAGAGGTCTGTGTGTGATTTTACCTTTCTTGGAGGATTGTTCTTGGGTCATGTTTAAATTGCTGTCATTGGGAATGTCTCCCACTCTTGCCTTGATGTCTGCTCCAGTAGACATTTTGTCTCTCTCCTCCTAAGGTCCAGCATCTACTTACTGAAATAAGAGCATGTAAGAGCAAACACAGACAGGAAAGCATCTTGTATCTTATATAGTGTGGTCCCCATCCTTAGCTCTGTTAGTAACCAATGTGAGGCCTTAGAAAAGATATAGTTCCCCAAGTCTTACTAGCTGTATCTTTGAAATGGGAAAATCTAGCCTGGATTGTCTAGATCAACCATAAGACTGTTTTTATGTCTGTGTATTCCCTGTTCTTAAACCAGTATTTGTAACACCTGGACATGAAAATTTAACCATATATTTAAAATCTTATCTGGAAGATTCCAACAGATTAAATTTTCTGGGGTGGTGGAAACTGTCCCTTAAAAATACTTAGACTAGTAAAATATGGCAAAAATTGTCCTTTGAGGCACCTTGTGCCAAAGCTAGAAAGAGGATTCAGTGAAAACTTAAGAGTTATGCACTACTGTGATGTAGGGGTGGGGCGTAGAGGCAGGGTCTGTCAGTGGTGCAGGAGCGCGGCCCAGTGACTCTGAAAGATGAAGCCAGGCCCATGGCAGGAAGGAGATGATAAGGAAGATCCTAACACACAGCCAGAAGCCCCAGAGGCCCCAAACTTGAGGAATCTCTGCACTTTCCCAGCCTCTGGTTTAAAAACAGGGACTCTAAGAATTCCTGGAGAACTGGGGTTTTGAATTCACATTATATTATCTGAGAACTAAGCCCCTAATGAAAAATCAAGGACTGTAGCTAGATTCTTTTGGTATACACAGATCACAACAAATTACTACAGGTAAAGTTCCACTTAATATGAGCTTTGAGGTTCAAAATGATAAACATCCAGAGAAGAAGCCTGTCTAAGCCAAGTCCTCAGACTTAACACACAGAAGGTAGATAGAAAGTACCTCAAATGTACTAGCCCTATAACAACATTATGTAAGCATGCTTAAAGTGATTAAGGAGGGGCCAGAGAGACAGGTTAGCATTTAAGCTCTTGCAAAGAGCCTGGTTTTGATTTCGGAGTGCTGGAAGGTTCTGTGCACACTGCCAGAGGAGAAAAATGATCATCCGCCTTACCCAGCTGCAAACTCTTCAGGCTGCAATAACTACTGGCCAGGCGAGACATGCTGCGTTAATTAATAAAACATCATGACCACAGCAACTTATGGTGAAGAGTGTTTATTTGAGCGTACAATTCCAGAGGATTAGAATCCACATGAGTGGATTGAAGGCATGACCACAGGGGCAGGAAGCTGAGGGCTCACGTCTTGAACTGCAAGCACCAGGCAGAGAGCACACACTGGGAAGGGAACATGGTTTTAAAACCTTAAGGCTTGCCCCCAGTAACATACTTCCTCTAGCAAGGTTACAACTTCTAAACCTACCCTGTAGGGAGCAGAGGAAGCCCCAAACGAATGAAGTCCTGAATGAATATGTATTATTGATATGTATGGGTATAGCCATACAAGAACCAAGGGCTCAGACCCGTGGCAGATGGCAAAGCCTTTCTCCGTGTGGGTGAGGCTTGAAATTGACCAAGCCTTCTTCTTCTAGTCCAAGTACCAGTGTTTATAGAAAATTGATCAGTGCAGGGGCTGGAGAGATGGCTCAGAGGTTAAGAGCACTGACTGCTCTTCCAGAGGTCCTGAGTTCAATCCCCAGCAACTACATGGTGGCTCACAACCATCTGTAATGAGATCTGGTGCCCTCTTCTGGCCTGCAGTCATAAATAAATCTTAAAAAAAAAAAAGAGTTATATGTAGAGATTTGCCGGGCGGTGGTGGCGCATGCCTTTAATCCCAGCACAAAAACTAGCAACTGCAGCTTCCTCCTCCTGGGTGTTTACAGCCTCAGACTGCTCTCCTCCAGAGACATCCTATCAAGACTAACTAGCTTCTCCTTGAGCTGTATATAATAAACACACTAAGGTTCTGGGTTGCAGGAGAAGTAGGTGCAGCTCCACCAGAGTGCACACGCCCTACCTGACCGTAGCTTTCCTGTATGTGTATCTGTCATTGTTTCTCTCCCTCACTGTCCTTTGTTAGGATTGCATAACCAAGCCACATGGGGCATCACACTCCCCAACAGTGCCACCAACTGGGGATCAAGAAGTCAAAGGCCTGAGACGATGGGGTCTTCTTGTTCAAGTCACCACACATGCCCATTAGAACAACAGTGGTACAGACATGAGGAGTACAGCCAACCACTTCCTGCTGGCGTTTAAGGCCCACTCCACAAGAAGACATTCATGCCCGGCACCATTAACCAGCCAAGAAGAACTTGTGGACAGGTCACATGCCAGACTGCTATTATTCTGTTGAATGCGTATATTATTAAACCAACTCGTAAAGGTTTAATATACCAATAAATTAATACATCTTATAGCCCTAATTAAAGAAGCCTCTGTTTGCAGCAAGACAGAGATGTACAGTTGGTCAAGGTGTGGGAAATAAAAGACTGCAGAATGTTTGGCCCTGAATGGAACACACACTACATATATATAATCATGCCCCCGCCCCCCGTAAGACTCAGGGATTATTTCTGAAAAGGAAGTGGAAAGATTTTAAGAGCCAGAAGGTAGATGACAACAAGAAAACAATGCAATGCTTTGCAGACACAGCAGAAGTGGCACATGTGAACTCACATGACAGGCATGCACAGGACCTGTGCAAGCTCTGCTGGACTAAATCCCCAAGGAGGGGAAGTGTGCACAAAGTCCCACCCGTAGCTGTTAGGACCCGCCCAGCGTCCTGACGTCATCCTGCGTCATCTTATGTAAAGCCCCCTTTAAGAGAAAAAACTCTCCCCCTCCTTCTTCTTCCCCTCTCCCTCTCTCTCTTCACAAGGCAGCGTGTACCTCTTCTTCCCTTTCTCTCCTTCTTTCTCTCTTTCCCTCTCTCCCTCCCTCTTTCTCTCTATTCTCTCTCCCCTCCTCCTTTAATACAACTTTCCGCGTGGATGCCATGCCTGTGTGGTGTAACTTTCCACCGCGCTCTGCCCCGCTTGGCCGCTGTCCCAAGAGAACTGTTGTCTCCTCAGCTCAAACCTGCCAAGGCCTCTCGCCTGCCATTTCTTAACAATAACTGAGAAGCTGCTGGCCATTGATAGCTGCTGGCGAAGGGAGACAGAGGGTACAAAACGGGATGTAGAGAAGTGGGGAGTGAGTCTAAGAGGAGTTGGAAGAGGGCTGTATATGCTGAACACTCATTGTACAAAATTCCCTAAGAACTAATTTTAAAAAAATGAGAAAACAAATGAAGTTGTTAGGTGAAAAGCAAGTTGTAGAAAACTAAAAATTAGATAAGACAAACTCACATGAAGATACACTCTACATATTTTATGTGCACATAAGTGAGCTAGAAGTTATGAAAGAAAAATTAAGATCCGTTAGTCTACTAGGGTCTTGTCATCTCTGTGGGGGAGCAAGACAGGTAAAAACGGCCACACAGGAATTTCATTTCATCTCTGGAGTCTAATCATTGTTTGTGAAATACTGGTGTGATTAAAAATAAATTTTAAGGGTCTAGAGTGACAGCCCAGTGGTTAAAAGCCATTGCCACTCTTTCAGAAGAGCACCTGAGTTCAAGGAGGCTCACAACCACCTGCTAATCCAGCAGGTGTCTGACCATCAAGGCCCTCTTCCAGCCTCCTTAGGTACCGCACACAGGTTACACACACACACACACACACACACACAAACACACACACACACACACACACACACACACACACACACACCATAAACATAAATGAATAAAATTTAAATCAACAACAAATATTCACCACAGCAAAACTCTGATTACAACCTGTAGGGTGTGGAAATGGTTCATTCTGATGACATCTTCTTGTGCATATGTGTGTGCGTGTGTCTGTGTGCCTCTCTCTGTGTAACGGGACTCTTGCCTCCCATCTGAACACATAGTGAGAAGAAAATACTGCATGCTGACCCCTACCTGAACTTGGAAGAGACCACCTCAGAGGTCTCAGAAGAAAGATGCTACTGAGCCGAATGCAGAGGCACAAGCCAGCTGAGATGGACAAGCAAAAGGAATGTCTTATCCACCCAGATTTTACGAAAAAGGAGAGAGACAGGACCAACTCACAGGGCTACCTGCTAGGGGACATTTATAGGGCTACATATGTGCCCAATAGAGTTTGTTGGGGGAGGGGCAGAAAGGCAGAGAGAAGGGAACTGGTGAGTTCAGATGCCTTTGAACTCAGAGGGCACGTGCTGTAACTGAGTGTGTGTTGTGTAGAGGAGAAAGCAGCCACCCCACACAGAAAGCCTGTGATGCCTTCACGGTAGCAGGTGTGAACACGCTGGGGCACAGACCCACACATTCCATTTCAACCAGATGTGGATGACTGGAGAGAAGTCCGAGTCACAACTTTCTAAAGTCTTTCCTGCAGTAGAATATTATGTTAAGGGGGGTTACTTTTGTTTACGTTGCATGTGTTTAACTCTGTGAAGCTGTGTTACTGTGTCTGTCTAAAACACCTGATGGTCTAATACAGAACTGAGCAGCCAATAGCAAGGCAGGAGAAGGACAGGGGGGCTGGCAGACAGAGTATATATAGAAGGAGAAATCTGGGAGGAGGGAGCTAGCAGCCAGAGAAGGAAGAGGACTGCAGGGGCCAGCCATCCAGCTACACAGCCAGCCACAGAGTAAGAGACAAAGAAATGTATTTAGGAATAGAAAGGGAAAAGTCCAGAGGCAAAAGGTAGACGGGACAAGTTAAGTTAAGGAAAGCTGCCTAGAAACTAAGCCAAGCTGAGGCTGGGCATCTATAATTAAGTATAAACCTCCGTGTGTGGCTTATTTGGGAGGTGGGTGGCGGACCCCCAAAAAATAGCTCAAACCCCCCCAACAACACTTTCCAAGAGCACTGCATAGAAGGTGTTCTGTGACCGCAGCAGAAGTGGACTAAAAGAGGTTCAACAGCTGGGGAAAGAGTCAAAAGTCATGAATGACCCCTGGCAGGAGAAGGGCCACGGAAGTCCCCAGTGAGGTGTCCAAAAGAAGCAGCATGGACTGTCTGTCCACCCAGTCAGAAAGACACTGCCTGCCTCATAGCAGCCTCTGTTGCCCTAGCCCAGCCCTGGAAGAACTAGAAGTTTCAGCTAGGAGGAGAGCAGAGGGGAGGGGCTGGAAAGGAAACAGGAGGCCATCCCAACAGCCCCTTCCATCCAGGGTCCAGCCTGGAACTGGGAAGTTTCACTTTAAATAAAGTTTGGAACTTTGTGTACTCTGCTTTGACTGGGATTATAAGAAGTCCGAAAATGCCTTCTTACTACCTGAGGCTGAACACAATGTTGAAAGGTCAAGCCGAGGTAAAGGAAAGTAAGGGTGGATGAAGCTTCTGGTGAGGCCAAGCCATTCTTTACCTGCTTTCTAGGGAATATGAAATCTGTTCATATTCAAGAAGATGTGCAGCATGTGCTGGGTTGGGGTGACCCTGTGTTTCAGTGCCATTGGAAATGTTACCTCCTGTCCACACATGTCACTACTACAGCTAAAAGTGAACCGTCACAGACAAGATTCCGACTTCCACCATCGGCGGTTAGACCGGCGAGCCTGTCAGCCTGCATGAGAATTCAGAAATAAACAACTCAATCCAAACCAACACTGCTTGGCGGAATCGAACGGGCCAAGCCTGGGAATTCTGTTGGAAAAACTAAACTGAGGTGCGGAGTCTTGTTCACACCTCGGGGAGACCTGGTTGAACAGAAGCTTCCGCCCCTGGCGGAACTGCAGACAGGATTCAGGGCAGCCTTTTCCTCTCCAGCTTTACAGACCTCCCCGTGAGGCAATGCCTCGGAGCTCACTGACCGCTGCCTCAGTCATTGATTCAGTAAACATTCGTGGAACAAATGGAATGCTCTGCTTCCGTGGCTTTCTCCAGCGTGACTGAAGGTCTTGACTCTCACTAACTGCTTTCTATACCACTTAACCAGAAGTACGGATGCCTGAAAACGGACTTTCCGGAGTTTGTGAGATAAGTGGAGTTTGCCAGTTGAGGGATGAGGGTGGGTCAAGGCCGATGGAGGCAGAGACAGGACCATGAACAACAACACGCAGGACGCGTGCCCTGGTGAGTGAGAGGGTGCAATATGACAGGGAAAAAAAAACAAAGACAACAACAACAAAAAAAATAAGAATGGCCTAGCTGGAAAGGACGGGAGAGTGGGGGTGATATTGCCTAAGGGGCTAAGACTGCCAGTTAGGGCACCTGCTTTGCCTAGTCTAACTACCTAGTCTGCTGGTACCCAGTGGCTCTCTCTGAGCTGAGAGGCAAGTCCAGCTGCACATGAGCATGGCAGGAAAGAAAAAAAGGAGGTTTGGCTTGCTTTTGAAGGCGGAAGGCAGTCTGACGGAGCTGGCACAGAGTGAGAAAGGAGATTCAAGGTGGGAGCTGAAAGGAAAGCAGCAGGCCAGGCGGGGCCACAGCAGGCAGGGTCCCACAGGCCTGGCAAGGGACAGGAATTACTTTAGCTGGTGTGTGATGCATGCAGGAAGACTGGGCACAGCAGACCTGGGCGGCGCTGTTCTCACCCTGTGTGCAGAGTCGATGGTGGCTGGGCTGAGCTGCCTTCCGTGAAAAATCCCACATTCAGGTTGTGCTTGGAAACCAGCCAGTAGAACATGCTGAAGAGATGGGTGTGGAGCTGAGGAGGCAGAGCAGTCGCCATCGAAGGCTCTAAGTGAGTGGCTTGAGGTAAGAGCCAGTCATGTCCAATGGAGGTGTGGAGATGGGGGTGGGGTGCAGTTTTCCCAAAAGACAGCAAGGGTTTCCTTCCCAGTGCACATGGAAAGGAAGAAGACCAAGCAGCCCCAGTCTCTGGGGACAGAAGGCTAGGGCAGAGCTATAAATTTGGAATTTCTCAGTCTTATCTATTTCTTTTTAGGGTGGGTAAATTAAAAAGAGCCAGGAAAGCAACTGGGTCCACTGACTGTAACACGTTTTCTTACCAAGATGGTTTCTTTCTGAGCCATTGGTGTTAACCTACTTCAGACCCCTCCCAAGTGCCGATTTACAGTGAGCATGGCGAGGTTAACAGGTCTCCACTCTAAATAGTTCCTCCTTGTGAGAAACATGGCATCGCTCTCCTCCACAGCTCCCAAAGTCTCCTGACCTAGGCTCTTCACTCTGCACCACTGCACCAAACCATGTGAGGTTTTCTTTGTTTTGTCCCCCACTTCCCCACGTAAATTCCCTGTGTTTCCTCTGTGTTGGTTAAGCTGATCTTTGAGTGCTATGCTCAACTTTCTAGCATCAGTAACCCTTAGAAATGTAAACCCCGAGTTTACGATCACCATTTACTTCTAGTTGCATCAGACAATATTCTCTCTCCCTCTCCCTCTCCCCCTTCCCCCCCCTTCCCTCCCCCACCCCCCATCTTCTGTCTCCCTGCTTCCCTCTCCTTCTGGAGTTCCCAGGGACCTCATTTGTTTTAGGAAAAGGCAGCACCTGTCTCATTTCAGAACCATCTCCCAAGAGAAACACAGTCTTGCTTGCCACCCACAAGCTCAACAGGAAAAGACCCACTCCCACACCAGCAAAAACAGAGCAAGAAGTCGAGAACGAACCTGAGGAGGGTGGAGTGCATGGTTCTGGTTCCGGTCATTATCGGTTTCTCAGCTTTCTGCAGCTGTCTAGCCCCTAGGAGTAAATGATTACTCAGAACCTTTAGCCCTTATCTTACCAGCTGGAGGATTTTATTGGCTCAACCGTTTAATTTTTAACTTTGTTTTATTATTTAATTGATAAGCTGATCAAGTTCATTGAATCTTCCTTATACTTTGAGTTCATCTGAGGTCGCATATATCTTCCTTGATTCTCTGAGGATCCTGATATTCTGCCTGTGTCGTTTTTCAATTTACGTTTATGTGTTTATTTATTTATGTGGTGACGTCTGTGTGGGTAAATGTGCACTTGCTGAGGTCAAAGGGCAACTTTCAAGTGGGTGGGTTCTTTTCTTCCACCATGCTGGTCCCAAGGATGGAATTCAAGTTGTCACGCACAGTGGCGTATATTTCCCTGCCAAGACATCATGTCTACCCTCAGTCCAGCTCACTAATGCCATCATCACCTTCTATGGTCTCAGAGGTGTTGTAGTCTTCAAAGGATGGGGTGACATCTTGTCTCCTGTGTGGCCAGTTTCTACCATACCCACGTTTAATAGAACTGATTTTATACAGATCGCAACTATGGGCCTGCCGCCTCCATCAAAGCCAGCACTGACGGCTCTCCACGTTCCCAGGCTAGAGGCTTACCGTTCTGGGATTAGTCTGGCGGCTTTAGCTCTTGGCAGCCGCTGTCCTCCCCAGCTTCCAGCAGCGGTGGATACCACAAGCCAGTGGCACCTTCTAGTGTTGCAGCTCTGGTACAGGCCTCAGGCATGGGCCTCGGTCCTACAGTGATAGCTGCTACATCGTTCAGGATTCTGAGCTATTGACAGAGAATGTTTTACAGCTAAGGACCTGTGGTGCGTGAGACCCTTGGTAGCTCTCAGGAACACTTCCAGTGACCTCCTTTGCTTCTCTTCAGCTCGTCACGGCTCTCACCAGCTCTGCCCCACCTCTACTTGCTGCCTTTGCTGTCTCTACTATAACCGGTGCTCCTGCTCCACAGATGCAGCTGTCGTCCTCAAGTCCCCTTGTCACCTCACTCTGTCTTCCTGTTACCAGCTAACCCTGCTCTGAAATGATAAAGATCAAACAGGTAAGAGTAGACCACTCGAGAGAAATTCCTCCTTGGGCTGGGGCCTCAGGTTGCTACATCAGGATGATGTCTTCCAGCAGAGTGACAAAGCGAACCTAACAGCCTGCTAATGTAGACAGAACAAGGGACAGCAAGGGAGTCTGCCCCTTCCTCCAAAGGATGCCTCCTCCAAAATAAAAACCACACTTGCATCCTTGGGAGGGGCTTATGCAAGTGAAGGATTGTAGGAGCCAGCCACCAATCCTTTTGTGGTCATGGGTGGTGGGGAGCACTCCCCCTCTGGTGAGTGAGAGGCTTCTGAAACAGTCTGGGGAAGTGTTAGGGTTATGTTTGAGCAGCTGGCAGCTGTGGTTGCTCTGTTATCTTCTCAAGTGGTCTTTGGGGTGTTCAAAGCAGCAGGGCTGGTTTCATAAAGGGAGTGCTTCTGGCTGTAGGGTGGATGGTCCTTCTACCAAGGCAACCAGGGTACCACAGAAGAATCTAAAAACTGTTCCTTAGGAAATCAAGTGGCCCTGCTCTCAATACCTTAGCTTATTTGAAAGAAAAATGACTATTGTAAGAAGTGCTTTTGATAAAAACGTATTGTTAACATTGACAGCACCCTAACAGTGCTTTGAAATGCTTTAACAAGGCTTAACTCCTGCCCCAGTAACCCAGGGAGAGGTGGGCCCTTCAGATCAGTCTTACAAGAAGCCGTGGAGCAACTGCTGGGCAGAGGAGAGGGTGAGGCGAGCTGAGAGGCAACCAGGTTTTGTGGTGAATGCCGATAATCCAACACCCAGGATATGGAAGCAGGAAGATCATGGGTTAGAAGCCAGCCTGGGCTACATAAGGAGTTCAATACCAGCCTGACCTACATAGTAAGAAGCTAAATCAAGCAAGAGCTGGGCTGTAGCTTAAGAGTAGAACATTTGCTCAGCATGTGCAAGGCCCTGGATTAATTCCCAACTGAAACTAGGGAGGGAAGGGGAAGGAGGTATATTAATAAGAAAAATGAATTCTCATGCAGTTAGAAATAATCTCTGCCTATACTACAGAAAATCACAACATAATATCATAAAGACTAATACATCCTACCAAATGAAAATGAACAATATCTTTTCAGTTTAAAAATCTCAAAAGAAAAACACAAGAGACCATATGACAAGGAACTGATTTCTTGAATAAAAAGATTCCAGGGGTGGGTGCAGTATATACAGTAATAGCCCTACAGATAAATATTACAAAGAATATAAATGGATTTATACATATAAAATTAGAATAAGATAAAAATTAAAACTGTGAGGCAGTTTTTGTAAATGTTCAAAAGTTATCAATGTTCAAAATTGTAAATGTTAAAAATTTGATAAAATAGATTTAGAAACTAGGGAAATTCCTGTTCAGGTATGTGGTTGATGGATGATATGAACTGAATGTCTGTATCCCCAAAGTTTATGGTGAAGCCTTAACCTTCCACGTGATGGTATTTGGAGTTGGAGCCTGCCGAATATAATTAGGTTTGGATAAGGTACAAGAGTGACATTGTTTAAACCACCTAGTCCAGGGTGTTTTGTCCTAACAGCCCAACGTGACTAATGTAATGAGTTTGCAAATTGTTATGATCTCTATAAAAACAGCAACCCTGAGAAATCTAGTGGTATTTAAATGTCCAACATACTTTGATACAATCATTCAACACGCAAGGTTTTAGTGCACCCGCACTTTGGAGTGTAGGGTGTACTTTAGCAGCTGTTGTTTGTAAAGAAACCACAACAGCAGCCTTTCTACGGTGTTTAATATGGAGCAGACTCTGTTCAAAGGACTTTACACACATTGGCTCCTTGACTCCTCTGACCACCGTAAGAAATTATACTCTTCAGAGTAAAATTTTTAAACATTTTGTCAATTAAAAATTTTGAAACTTAGAGGGGTTCCTGAGTAGACTGGTAAATGTACTTGGAAGGAAGCAATTTGAAATTCCCATGCAGCTGACAAAGCTTCAAACTTACTGCTTGCTTTAATAGACCATTGTCCCTCCCCCAGCCCTCAACACACACGCACGTGCACACACACACACACACACACACACACACACACACACACACACAAGACCGGATGTCTAGCAAGTTCCACAAAATCTCAGGGACTCCTCTGATGCCTGGCAAGCCTCACTTGAACCTTACTGGTGCCCACCCTCCAGCAAGGCCAGGGTCTCATCCTGGGGCTCTCTCTACACAGGCTAATCTATTAGCTATTAGATTTAATAATCTCTATAATAAACTCTCCCTTTTCGAAACTAATTGTGTCATTTCTCACTTTTTTTTTTTAAAGTCGAGCTGAGATTGATTTAAAATGAGCATGTTCAGGAAGAAAATAAGAGACTTCAACAGTGAGCTTCCCAAGGCAGAGTCACCTAGATTCCCAGTGTGTGTGTGTGTGTGTGTGTGTGTGTGTGTGTGTGTGTGTGAGCACACACACACACACACGTGCATGCCTGTAGAAGCCGGAGGCCCATCTTGAGTGTTATTTCTCAGGAACAGTCTATCTTGTTTGACTCTCTCACTCTGGGACATGGAATAGGCTAGACTGGCTGGCCAGAGAATCTCAGGGACCCCCCCCCCCCATGCCACCATCACTGCCTTCACAGCACTAGGGTTGCAAACACACCAGCGGGACGTCCCCTTTGTAGCCACAGTACTCAGGGTTTCTCTGTTGGTGATATTTTTGGAAATTTGTTTTGAAAGGTCTTTGTCTTCAGTGTCAAAGGTTCTTTCTAAGCACTCTGAACTTGGAGGTGGTGATAAGGTGTCTCCTTATTAGCAGTCTATTTCTAAGCACTCTGAACTTGGAGGTGGTGATAAGGTGTCTCTTTATTAGCAGTCATTGCCGGTGAATCAGTCAACAGCTATGCCGACTGATTTTCACTTTATGACTGAAAGAAGCTGCAGTGACTGTGACAAAGCAATCTCCAAAGTGATGGCTCATCACTTCCCTTCTGCACGTTCTGTTCTTAGGGACACACAGCCAAACCTGAGAACGGGAAAGGAGCAACACAAGATGCTGGAGACAGGGGCGCTACCTTGGAAACTGGCTACCACAGTCATCCAAAAGGGTCATAGTGTCTGGGGTTTTACTGTGTTAGAGTCTACGCTTAGAAGTTTTGCATACTATTCCAAGACACGTGTTGGTGATTGGAATGTTTCTAGGGGAAAGGTGATGATTCTAGTGACTAGAAAGCAACTTCATTGCTACACTCAGAGTGTTGGAATTATTTGGGGATGTATCTTGTCAGCAGTTTTTAGGATTTATACCAGGATCCCTAACCTACTAAGATTTTTAACTTTGAAGACACTATAACTGGCTCCTTTCTTCTTCTTTCCTTCTAACTTCTTCCTTCTTCCTCTCTCCCTTTCTTCCTTCCTTCTCTCAAGACCTTATTTCCTTCCTTCCTTCCTTCCTTCCTTCCTTCCTTCCTTCCTTCCTTCCTTCCTTCCCTTTATTCTTTTGTTTTCTTCTCTCACAGTCTTGCTATGTAGTCCACACTGGCCTGACATGTCCAGTTGCTTGACTTAACCCCTTAAGTGCTGGGGTTACAGGCACGCACCATCATGCCCAGGCATAGCTAGCATTTCAGTGCATATTTCGTATCTGATCTTGTGATTATAATGTTTTAATGATCTCATTTCATTTGCTCAGTCACTTCTACAGATGTCCTTTTCTAGGGATCATGGAAAGTTTGCACTCCAGAGAACAGTCCTGTGAGGCAGTTATCCAGGGTTCAGGCTACAAATAAGCTGATTGGGTCATCAGGGATCACTTTTTAGAGCACTAAGCTTCTAAAGTAAGAGCTGCCATCAACTACTAGCTCCGTGAGCACCTGCTCCTGTTGAGAATCATGCAGGTACTTCCCTAAGACATGGGGAATCTTTGTTGAATTTGCATACAGACGGAGCAAATGTTCGAATTTACCAGGGTGATTCCAGTTGGATTTTCTGTGAGAGCTGCAGAGTCGACTCTCTCCTCTGCTTGAGTCAAGTGTGATCTGCTTCTGGGTGTCTCTGTGAAGTCCTCGGAAGCAGTCTTGTGTGGTGGCACTTTTTCTTGAGAGTCTCTCTGGACATGTTATCTGGACATTATAGACTGGATATGGAAGGACAGGTTTTTTCAAATAAAGGAGGAAGGGCAGAAATGTGGCTTCGTGGGGAAAGCTCCTGTTGTGCAGACCTGGCACCTGAGCTCAATCTCCGGGACCCGTGGTGGGGTAGAACGGGACCCGTGGTGGGGGAGAAGGGGACCCATGGTGGGGGAGAACTGACTCCCAAAAGTTGGCTCCCAACCATCACGCACTTGAGAGTACACACACACACACACACACACACACACACACACACACACACACCTCACACAGCAGTAACAAAAAATTAATTAGAAAATAAAAAAGGTGGAGCTGTAAAGACTCAAGTAGGAGGGCTGATGAGATGGCTCAGTAGGTAAAGAAGCTCACCGCCAAGCCACAGGACCCGAGTTCTATCCCCGGGTCCCATGTACCTGAAAGAGAGCACCTAATCCTGCAGGTTACTTTGTCTCCCACCTCCACACATGCACGATGGCATACACATACACACAATCAATCAATCAGTCAGTCAGTCAATCAATGTAATTTTTAAAACTTTACGAGTCAAGTGGTGAGTGTCCCCACCTACCACATGGTTTTGGTCCCCACACCTCTCATCTGGATCCGTGTACTGTAAGCCTTTACTGCAGGGGAAGTTGTTCATTCCATACTCTGGCCTTGTGGCCTACTGGACAGTGTCTGGATTCAGTAAATGTTAATGTCTCCATTTGGTTCTCTGTGCCTTCTATATCCATATTCCACTTATGCACTGCTGTGGGGTGTCTTTCTGTATGCCATGAATAGGTGTTGCTCTGACTGGTTGATAAACAAACTTGCATTGGCCTATGGCAAGGCAGCTTAGAGGCAGGTGGGAAATACAAGCAGATATATGGAGAGAAGAAAGGAGAGGAAGAGAGATGAAGCAAGATGCCTGCTGACCAGTAATGCCACAGCCATGTGGCAACTTACAGATTAATAGAAATGGGTTAAGTTATAAGAGCTAGCTAGCAAGAAGCCTGCCATAGGCCATACAATTGGTAATTACCATTAAGTCTCTGAATGATTATTTTATAAGTGGCTGAGGGACCATAGGGCTGGGGAGGACCAGAGGAACATGGGACTGCAGGGCCAGGGAGGACCTGAGAAAACTTATGGCTACAATGTACTAGTGAATGTTTAACAGCTAGCTACGGGAGAAAAATGAATGAACTTACATACACACCTACAAAACACACACTCATAAAATTCAAAGTCCCACAAAGCTTAACGCAAAATAATTTCTGTTTTTTTTTTTCAATTTCTTAAATCCTTATTTATTATTGTGTGTGCATGAGGGGAGTGGCTGCATGTGTGCTGTGGTACATGTGTGGAGGCCGGAGGATGACTTTGTGGAGTCAGTTCTTTCCTTCCACCTTTATGTGGATTCCAGGGATTACACAGCAGATGCCCTTTACCTGCTGAGTCATCTCCCCAGCCCCTTAAGTATTTCTTGATGCAACTTTTGAAAATAAACGTTAAGCTAGAATGTTTCCCTGGCTTTCGATTTAGACCTATAGCTTTACAAAAATTGGCATCTGTTGTGAAATCTGCTTTCCACTTAAAAGTAACTTGATTGCCAACAATAGTGCCCCAAAGTCAGCCTGAATAGCTGCCTCACTAGCATTTCACCACAGTAGTGACTCACACTTCCACGGTTAGGATTTGGATATGAAGTGTTGAAGATGTGGTCCTCAAGTGGTGGGTCCAGTCTCTGAGAAGTGATTTGGATGAGGGCTCTGACTATCCACTGAGGGATTCCTAAATTGATGGTATTACTGGGAAGTGGTGGGAAGACTTGAAGGTAGGTGTCTAGTTGGTAGAAATACATCACAGAAGTGTTCTTGGGGCCACTTCTCATTCCAGATTTTTTTTCTTCTTGCTTCCTGGATGGCATGAGGTAAACAGATCTCTACCACACCTTACCCAGGGCCAAAGACCATGAAGCCAGATCACCACACACTGTGCTCACTGTGAGCCTTATAAACTCTTCTTCCTTTAGAGTGTTTCTAGCAGGCACTTCACCACAGTTGAAAGTGTTAATGCATTAGCTGAGCTCAATCCTGATACAGGGACTGGTTCTTGAGAACAAGAAAGAAAGAGGAAAGAGAGAAAGAAAGGAAAGAAAAAAAGAAAAAAAGAAAGAAAGGAAGGAAGGAAGGAAGGAAGGAAAGAAAGGAAGAAGGGAGAGAGGGAGGGAGGAAGGAAAGAAGAAAGGAAGGAAGGAAGGAAGGAAGGGAAACAGTGAGGAGAGAGAGAAAGAAGGAAGGAAGAAAAAAGACAGACAGACAGAAAGAAAGAAAAAGAAAAAGCTCACCACATAAAATAAAAGTGCATTGGAACTTCGTCAGGTATCAGTGGAATGAGCAATTCCCTTGCCAAACCAGCTCCCTGATTTTGAATACTAAATGAACATTTCCTTCATACTGGGTGGAGGCTGTTCATAATGTAACTATGACTACATCACACCTTTAAGCTCAATCTATGTTTTTAACACTTCCTCCCAGATTTTCATGAGTTTAGACAATAGAAGAATAACTGAAGTTCTGATTTCTAAGGTGGAACCAAGTCCAGCCTGATTACCAGCTACTGGAACATCGCTCACGGTAGAGCTGGGGTGCCACACACAGCAGTGTGCCCTTCAACACATTTCCCCTTCAGAGAGAATTGTTGACAAACAACAGCCTTGGAGCCTAGGCAGTAAACCGCAGATGCTGGCAAGCAGGATGCGATGAACATTCTCACTGTCCTAAATTTAATTTATTCTATTGTGATTTTATGTAATTTCATTTTTAATAATGGTAATGCTTAACAGTTGGCACACACAACGGTGGCTCTGTCTGTGACTGCTAATCGGTAGTAAGAGTGGAGTCCTGTGCTTCAGGGGATGCCGGGTTTCTGGCTTGAGCACACAGATGCTGAATACGTTCCCTCCCCCCATCGTCATCCATCCACGTGGGTGCCACCAGCTTCCTAAAACCTCGCCCATCTGTTTCACCCCTCTACTCAGGAGTTCTGTCTATCTCCCTTTTTGATTACACATTCTAACTCTTTGGTGACCCAAAGCTTTGCATCAACATCAATTGACCTCAAGCTGCTATCCATTCACGTCACCCTGCTGCATCCTATATTCTCTAGTCACATTAGATTACTTTTTGTTACTCAGAGAAGCCATCCCTGGCCACACCTCAGTGCTGGTGGACTCTTTTCTATGTCCCTCACTGAATCTTGCTTTTTCCCTGAATGGCATTTTCTGACACTGTCCTCCAGATGTGGCTCAAATATGTCCTTCCTTGGAAATATTTTCTTGCTCTCCAGTCCCTTCAAATCAGAACAAGACTCTCAACCTCCTAAGTCTCAGCAAGTTTTACACATAAACATTAGCAATAACTTTGCATTTGCACTTAGGATTTTTTTCAAATCCTCAGTTCATTCATCTGTTCACTTCTTGATATACAAACTTCTTGAAACACTGTCTAATATGCAACTAATTGTTGATTGCCACTCTGTGTTCCCATGCTCGGTAGCCCTTATTCAGTGAGTGGACAGGGGACTTTTAAGTGTACTGTCACACTGTATTTTTTTCTTAATGAGATACTTGAGTCTTGTTTGGCTCTAAATTTGTCCTTTGATTGCCTTGTAGTCATGCCATTTAAGACTTTTCTATCTTAGGGCTAGAGAGGTGGCTCAGAGGTTAAGAACACTGGCTGTTCTGCCAGAGGTCCTGAGTTCAATTCCCAGCAACCACAGGGTGGCTCACATCATCTATATTAGGATCTGATGCCCTCTTCTGGCATGTAGGCAAACGTGCAGCTAAAGCACTCCAAAAATTCATAAATACATTTCTTTAAAGACTTCAGTAATAAGGTTGACTAGAACTGGAAGTGGAGCTTTCTGTCCTGTACATCTGATTATAACAGGCAGTCACGTCCCAAATTACCACTCAGAGGCTTATATTAATAATAAATGCTTGGCCAATGACTGAGGCTTATTACTAGCTAGCTCTTACATTTAAATTAACCCATATTTCTTATCTTCGTGGTTCGTGGCTTGTTACCTCATTCTCTACATGTCTTGCTTCCTTGGTGGCTGGCATCTGCCCCAACTCCACCCTTCTTCATCTCCATCCTCAGTTTGAACATACCACCTAATCTTATCTTGCTGGGCTACTGGCCAAAACTGCTTTATTACCAACCAATTCACAGCATACAGAAAGACATCCCACAGTATTTCCCTTTTCTGTCTAATCAAAAAGGAAGGTTTTGACTTTAACATAGTAAAATTATATACAACAAAAAAAGTTATCAAGTAAGAATCAGTTATAATATCCAGTCTATTTGTATTTGGAAAAGTTAAAGAAAATGCTCTATCATCTATCCTATCTTTGTGAGTCTAAAGTTTCATATCTACTTTGCCTATTATCATAACTAAGGAAAACTGTAATTATAACTATCTAGTCTTCAACTCCATCAAAGAGCCCAGAGGATATACTATTACCTGAGTAAACAGGAAGTGCATTGCAAGCAACTTCAAAAACTTTAGAAATGACAGAGACATCTGGCTGCCTGGACAGTCACCCAAAGTTCTTCTGTAACATTGGGACATCCATCTTCAGCCTACAAGCTTAGAGTATCTGACAGATATTTTAGCGAAGCAAGAAATTTGAAGGACTGTCCTGCCTTGTATTGGCAAACTTCATCAGTCACTTTCCTCTGTGCCCTGCAGAATGTCTAGCAGTTTCTTCTGTGAAGCAGAAACCCTGAATGACCATCCTGCCTTGTGTTGGCAAAGTTCAGCAGTCACTTTCCTATGGGTCCTGTGTGTCCAGTGTAATGCAACATACTGTCAAGCAGTCCAGGCAAGAGCAGTTTATTGCTCAAATGGCTAGCCTTACCACGTTGAAAGCAAACTCCATAAGGAGTTTCTTTGATGCCCATTATCCGCTTTGGAGTTTTTGGTGCTGCCAGGAGCAGACATGTCTCACTGTCAAGAAAAGTCTAAGTTATTTAAACATTTTAAATGCCATATTTTATAGATCTTTGAAATGTTTGAAGATTACCTATCTAATTGAAATATCTTTGTATACCTAGCAAACCTAACTAATATGGCTATAAGTTTGACTATTATAGATGACTGTTAGTTTGTATTTTTAAATGATCTGCATAAACATAATACCTTAATCAAGAGTAGAAATATACATACAGTATAACAAAATTGACTTCAAATGCCTATCAATAAATTAAAATCCATACCATGTAAAATATTTTGAGATTAACAGGTTTTTTTGGATTAAAGTAGACTCAATAATCTACCCTTTTCCCCATCATTTCTATATCATATCTCTTTAGAAAGTGTTTGACTATAACCACTAATAATTTATAACCAACCCCCTAAACAAAGACAAACATCCATAATATATTTTTGAGGAATGTGGGCATAGTTCTCTAGACTACTTCCTGTTGACTGGGGGCACTGGTAATCTTATGGGAACCTTGAGAAAATTTAGAATTATGGTCAAGTCCTGACTGGGGTATTTTGTGTGGCTGGTCCATTTCATCCAGCAGTCTTGAAGTTGTTTTAGATGCCAAAGGAAACTCAAAGGAAACTGTAACAGAGGTATATTGAAATGTTGGATCATCTGAGCCATCCGTTTTTATTGGTCCCCTTGTTCTGAAAATATATAAACTTTTAAAGGTAACATATATATGTGTATTAATATAAATATAAACTGTGTATTGTATATAAGCCAGCTAAAGATAATTTTTTTATTTTATGTCTGAGCAGGTAAAATATATGTCACGTGTCTTGTAGTTACTTTAGGTTTATTTTCCCATGTCTGTAGTCAGGATTTCAGGGGGTCTTCCTCAATCAAACCTGACTTTAATTAACACAGAATGAATCCATATCGTCTCATTTTCTATGGAAATAAAAGCAGAACCTCTTTCCTAAAGGAGCATATCTAACTTAGCAGCTTTTATAATCAAATGTCTCTCAGCAGTTAGCTTATTAACGGTCAAAAAAATCCAAACAAAATGCAACAACATACATAATCCAGACTTGCTGTGAATCTTCCATCCTCACATGGCTCATTTTCTTTATACTCCCCCTTTTAGGACTTTATTTTATTGTTTTAAAACTATATTTTTAATGTAAAGCTATATACATTCTTTCTCCTTTCTCTCTCAAGCCTACGTACATCTTTTAAATGCACCATGACCCATTTAGAGGCCTCTTTGTCTAAATCTGTTTTTTGCTGTGTATCTTAACTCTTTTCGTTTGTATTAACAAAAGCTACATCTGCCTTGGAGACACCTCTGTGTACCATGGCAGGAATCTGCTATGTCGGCTCTGTTTTTGTGTATCTAGAACCTTTTAAGTTTTTTCAGGCTGTATGTGGATATATGTGCATCATGTTGGAACACTATATGTAATCAGAGGGAAGTTTCTGTCTCACCAGCAACTCCCAAATACCCAGCAGCCACTTCCCAAATTGTCACACAGAGGCTTGTATTAATTGTAAATGTTTGGCTAACTAGCTCTTACATTTAAATTAACCCATTTCTATTCATCTATGTATTGCCACGTGGCCCATGGCTTGCGGTCCCTTCACATCTTACTGCTTGGGTGGCTCACAGCGTCTCTCCTGACTCCACCTCCTGCTCTCTATATCTCCATTTGGCTTTTCTGCCCAGCCTTATTCTGTCTGGCTATAAGCCAAATCAGCTTTTATTATCAACCAATGAGACCAACATGTATTCACAGTGTACAGAAGGACCCTCCCACAGCAGGTGACTTCATTTGAGTTTGTTATTCTGGTCTAGTTCTGAAGAGAGAAATTAAGAATGAGGCCTCTTATATGACACAATACTTAGATTTCTCTGAGGTAATGGGGAGGACATTCATTGGTTAAGTCCCTAATCTTGCTACATATTTAAGAGGGAAAGTGTCAGCAAGGCTGTGACCATTCAGCAAAAGCAGCAGGCTTAGCTTTTGTTACCAGAATCATGTCACTGGGTAGCACACGATGGTTGCCCTAGTCAGGGTGTCTGTTGCTGTGGTGAAACACCATGACCAAAAAGCAAGTTGCAGAGGGAAGGGTTTATTTGGCTTATGCTTCCACATCAAAGTCCATCATTGAAGGAAGTCAGGACAGGAACTCAAACAGAGTGGGAACCTGGAGGCAGGAGCTGATGCAGAGGTCATGGAGGGGTGCTGCTTACTGGCTTACTTCACATGGCTTGCTCAGCCTGCTTCCTTATAGAACCCAGGGATGGCACCACCCACAATGGGCTGGGTCTTCCCCCACCAATCACTAATTAAGAAAATGCCTTACAGCCGGATCTTATGGAGGCATTTTCTCAGTCAAGGTTCCTTGCTTTCAGATGACTCTAACTTGTGTCAAGTTGACCTATGACACTAGCCAGCATGGTGGTGACAGTATACATGTCACATGATGCTCATGTATTCCTAGTTGATTCTCCCTGGAGAGCTGAGACTGCAGCAGAAAGCACAGGTCCAGGTGAAAACCATGGGACGTTGATTTGATTGCTGCTGTGTGGGACCCCGAAGGCAGATACAGTTACATGTGGTCAGGTTTTGAGGAGTTTCAGGGTTTCAGGAGCCACAGCACAGAAAAGGAACTGGAGCAGGCCTGGGCATCCCACTGCTCTCCTGGGATCCTAACAGCAGACGGGAGGGTTGGCTTGGCAACCCCAAGCAAAGAAACCAGGAGAACGCACCAATCTCCTCAAAGGATCAAGCGTGCCTTCTTGTTCTTGTCTGATTCTGCACTTCTCCTCCGACTGCCTTCTGGTACCAGATACAGAGACAAACCCATCTGTCAGCTTAAATCCGTGTGTCCTCCTTACTCTCG
>CABHPQ010170637.1:0-44834 GCA_902168405.1 Peromyscus aztecus | reverse complement strand
TATCTCAGCATGGTTTTTATGAAATATTTCTAAGTGCATGACAAATAGGAGGGTTTTTATTTGTACAGCTTTCTGCTCCATAAAATATTTTGCTTTTAACAATATATAAGTGTACATGTAAGAAATGAGAGTAAACACAATATGAGTCTAAGTGATTTTTTTAATGTTTGTATTAGCCTGTAGAAGCTTTGTTTTCAGGGGTAGCTCATGTGTTTTGTATTTTTCCTGTTTAGTGGAAACTGCTTTAAATATGAAAAGATGGTATCTTAAGTTGGATTAAACATCCTTAATTCATGTGTATTTAACCTCCGGACTTGTGAGCCTTGTTGAAAAAAACCACTTTAAACCCTGCCTAGTAGGCCTCAATAGTGCATACTGCACATGTATTATAAATAGACATTGTCTTTTTTGAAGTGGAAGTAAGTATGTATTCCCAGGGGGCATGAACTGAATATCTAACAGATATTTCACATGTATTTTTATGTACAAAATTGAAATACAATTCGAAATTTTTCCTTTGTAATTTGAAGGTTCTGTTGTCAGTTTTCCCTTACATGTATCCTCTGTGTAGTATAAATGGGTACTTAAGGAGATTTTGAAAGATACTGAAATTAACAGAGAAAATTATCTGGATCTAGAGTGATTGATTGACTTTTGTCTGGGACTTTGGGAAAGCGGATACTTTTTAAATTGGTTTGGGGGGATTTATCTTAGAGATTATGTGGTAGCTAGATTCCATGCTCACAGATAGGAAGATGAAATCTCAAGAAAGAAAATGTTTAGTATACTATCATTCAATGTGTTTTAAAGAACCTAGTGTTTCTTTGCATAGTAATCCTGCCCCTCTTTTATTCTGAGATATTTAAAAATAGTTTCTCCTATTCTGTTTTGTGACTCTTTCTTTTCTCTTTCTGTCCCCTGTCTTTTATATCTTGGTCTTCCTGCCAGTAGGAACAGGCTGGTAGGTAGTAGATCTGTCTGACTATTCCATGTGCTCCATAAAGGGATACATTACTCTTTTTGAATGCTATTCAAAATCAAAATTGTACTTACCCTGATATTTTAGCAAGTTTAAATTGACCACACAGTTGTCAGTTGCTGTTGACATGTAAATACAAGAGTAACCAATGCCCTGAAAAATACTAATGATTTGTAAAGATCAGTATAGGGCTAGCTACATGGCTCAGCAGGTAAAAGTACCTGCTGAAATGCCCCAGGACTCACATGGAAAGAGGGAACCAACTCCTGCAAGTTATCTTCTGACCTACACCCACTTGTGTGTGCCTACACACATGTAAAATTAATAAATATGTAAAAATAAAATTTTAATTAAAATGACATCATTTTAGGCATCACTTGGTTCTTCAAAATTATTAAATAGTATTTGTGGAACCCCTGCTAGACACTAAGCAAGTGATAAGAGATTTAAGAAAATAAGATGGAACTTGTCTCTACCCCATGCAATCTGATGTGATGACTCACCCTGAGGAACCACAACTGCAAATGTGAGGCTTTATTTTTACAAAACCTCAGAGTTATCTCAGTAGAAGACTGGCATTGCTCCTTACATACCATTCATATCTACGTCAAATACAATTCTGTATTCAAAGTGGAGCTGTGTTCACATTAGGACCTGAATGGACTATGTGATAAAAGGATAATCTTGTAGAGGTGAATGTCAGCAACTTGTGTTTTGGTTTGATTTGATTTGATTGGGTTTTGGGTTTTGGTTTTTTTATTTTTGAGACAGGGTTTCTCTGTAACAGCCCTAACTGTCCCGGAACTCGTTTTGTAGACCAGATTGACCTTGAACTCACAGAGATCTGCCTGCCTCTGCCTCCCAAGTGCTGGGATTAAAGGTATATGCCGCCTCTGCTCAGTGCAACTTGTGTTTTTATGTATTTCATAAATACATAAAATTGTGTCCAGTTTCTACCTGAGAGGGGGTCTGTTAGTGAGGATTCAAAAAGGTGTGTTCTTTAGGTCACTACAAATTTTCTTTGACGTGTTGTACATTTATATTAAAAAAATTGAAAGTTCTCTTTTGAACATAGTTTTATATAATTTTAACATCATACCTTTTCCTTTCTGGCAATCTCAACTTATGTAAGCAATAATTATTATAGGCACATTGATGAATACTTGTGTTTTGAATTTAAGAATAATTTAATTAGATACATTATTCCTGGAGTTAAGTTGAAATGTGAGTCACTTATGGAGCTGGTTGTTCAAGTAGTGTCTGAATTCCTACACAGACTGGACCACTTGGTGCCATAGTAGAAGATGCAAATTTTAAGCTTGATAGGGTACCAGTATTTAGAGTTGGTGATGGTACTCTTCAGACAGCTGCCTTGTCTTTACTGTTGATGAATTCTCTCCTTCAGTTCTCTTTGCAAATCAGTCGAGTTTTTGTATCATCATTCTATCCAGTCACTCACTGAGATCACCAGTATCTTAGTTAATAAATCTAAAATCAGCTCTCAGGCCTTATCTGACTTGGATACATGGTCTCCAGTCAGCCCAATGCACGTTGGTCCTTCTGCTCAAGTTTGCTCCCATCTCATTGGTTTAAATCCTCCTTGTTCCTCTGCCTTCTCTGTACTCAGTTCCTTGCCACTCTCACCCAGTCTTGGACTGAATATTATCCCCCGGCCTCAGTTGGGAAAATTCTCTTTCCAGTCTTCTGTTGCCTGAATTTAAGGTTCATAGATGGAGTAGCAGCTTATCTTCATTTCAATATTTTACTACTATTGCAAATCTAACCTAGTCCAAAACTAAATATAACTCCCCAGACATGTTCCTTGCAGGTTTTTGTTAGAGTTACTCCTTCTAGTTTCTCAGGTCAAACACTAAGTAGCCATCCTTGACTCAGTTCTCTTATGTGCATAGCTAATTCTCCCAGACTTTGTCAGCTTCATCTTCAGTGTATTCAGAGTGTATTACTGAACTTCTCATTCTTCTGCCTCGATCAGAGGCCCTGTTTGTTGATTGAATTACTGCTATAGCTTCTTAACTTGTTCCCCTACTCACACTTGCCTCCAATTTTTGTTCCCAACAGAATGATTCTTTACAAGTCAGGTCAAGTCATCCTTCTGTTCACTGAACTCTAGTGACAATGCTTTTCCTAGCAATAAAGGCCCAAACCTGTATACTGTTCTACAGGGCTCTTTATAAACGTGTACTCCTATGCCTCTTTGACTTTACCCTGCCCCTACATTTATTCTACTCCAGCCACACTGGAAACTGCTGTTTTGTAAGCACTTTGCCGTGGCACTTGCTACTGCTTGGGATGCTTTTATCTAGAAGTGCATGTCTTGATTCTCTCATCTTCCATAAGTTTTGCTTACATGCCAATGAAACCTACTCTCCACTCTACATAAAATTGTAACCCATACCCAACACACTCAGTTTCTCCTGCATCCTCTACTGTTCTTTTTCCAAAGCACTGTGATCCCATAGCATGCATCATTTATTTATTACTTTCTGTTATGTGTGATTTTCCTCCCCACACTAGACTGTAAGTCTGAATGAAGAACCAATCTCTGTCTTGTTGACTGACATATTCTAAGTACCTAAAGTGGTATCTGGTATTTGGAGATAATTGGCTAAACATTTGTTGAGTGAATAAATGAATGGTGAGAATTGAGATAATTCTTTAGTTGATTATAATTAGTCAGTATAATATCAAGTTCATTGGTGTTGTTTTGTTTTTCATATATTAGTATTGTTAGTTTTTTAATAAAACACATGCATGTATTGCTTTGATAAAAATTCACAATGACATATAAAATCATCTAGAGAAAAATCTATCTGATATGTAAATGAAGTTGAAGGTGTACCAGTAGAATAGCCTTCTATCTTAGGTAATAAGTAACTACTGAAGACTATAAGGAAGACAAAAAATATTTAACTGCCCTGCAGAGACAAAGAAAAGATTATGTTTGGATAGCATGTGGTTATTGGGTTGAAATGGAAGCTACATTTGAACTATTAATAACTACAGGGATGAGGGTATTTGAGCCCTTTTAAAGTAAAGTTGTAAAGGTGAGTTTTGCCTTGGATGTGTTATGCTTATAATGAATGACATATAAACATGCTTATGTCAGCATGCTTAATTAAGACCCTGAGTTCTATTCCCCAACATCACAAAAAGAAAAAAGAAAAATCATAAATGTCAATCTGGCCATATTTGATCTAACGTCTAGAGAAAGGTTTAAAGCAAATTTGACCCAAAAATGGTAATAGAAACAAATTATTGGGGTGATAACTTGTTCTATTAAGGAGAGAATGAGCACAGACCCGGACAATGAAGAAGAAAAGGAATGGGAGGGAGACAAGGAAGTATTTGAAGAAACAGAGCAACTGAAAGAATAGCTGCCAGGCTGCTACCCCACTGCCAGCAGAGGGCTACCACAGTTTGTACAGCCTCTAACTCTTACCTTTGACGCCTTTTACAAAGGAGCCTCTGGGTTGAGTGTTTTTATTTGTGCCTGTGTTTTTTGTTTTTTGGGTTTTTTTTGGTTGGTTGGTTGCTTTTTGTTTTTTGTTTGTTTGTTTGTTTGTTTGTTTTGTTTTGTTTTTGTTTTTCCAGACAAGGTTTCTCTGTGTAGCTTTGTGCCTTTCCTGGAACTCACTCTGTAGCCCAGGCTGGCCTTGAACTCACAGAGTTCCAATCCGCCTGCCTCTGCCTTCCCAAGTGCTGGGATTAAAGGTGTGCACCACCACCACCACCACCACCACCACCACCACCACCACCACCCGGCTTAAGAGTAATTTTTTGTTTTGTTTTGTTTTGTTTTGTTTGGGGGAGGTGCCTGTGTTTTTACAGATACTTCTAACATCCATATTCTGTTTTGGGCAGGGAGGTGGGGGGGGTGTAAAAGTGGGAATCAGGTAGTCATCTACTGATACCTTTTACTAGGAGGAGGAGTATTTTACTGATATCTTCCTTATCTATATTGTTGATCTGTTGATCATTTTGCTCATTCTGTTTTTGTTGCTTAGAATTTGTGGTGTTGTTGTTGTTGTTGTTGTTGTTGTTGTTGTTAGGGGTTGGTTGGTTGGTTGGTTTGTGTTTTTTAGACAGGGTCTCACATAACCAGTGTGGGTTTCAAACTATCTATGTAGCTGAGGATGACCTCCTGAACTCTTGATCTTCCTGCCTCTACCTCCCCAGTGCTAAGAATACAGGCCTGAGTCACCATGCCCAACTTGAATGTCTAAGTAAGAATCTCTTAGCCAGTAGCTCACTGATGAAATCTTGGGGTGTAGAAATTGGAGGATATGTGATAACGTCCTTACGTCCTTTGCCGCTGGCAATAGAATTTGATATAGCTGATAAACTTTGCAAGAGCTCTTTGTAACCCCGAGCTAAGCACCTGCACTTATTTCCTCTTTCTTCTTCTTCCTCTATCTCTAAAAAAAGAAAAGTCAAATCCTCATTTATCTTTTACACATAATTTTAAATATAAGTTGTTTCTGGTAATTTTAATATGCTTGAAAATAAGATGAATGTTTTCTTTCTTATAAATTCTTATAAATTTGTTTTATTTATGCTATTGCCAGTTATATAGCACAGAATTAAATTGATTAAATTGGTGTTCTGCCTGGTGTTAAAATGAAAAACCATAAATATGAGGGGAAAAGGAGAGAAAGAAAGCACACACGTGCACAGTTTGAGAAGAATGCAAGTGAATAAAATGGCTGAACCCTCAGGGATTTTAATGTGGCATTGTGCGTTTCTCAAAAGTTTCCGTTGAAGTAACAGATGCTGCTGATGAAGTTGGGAATCGCAGGTTCACTCATGGCTGTTTCCATTGCATGTTAGAAGTGAGAAGATCCCAGAGGGGATCTGGTGTAGTAGAGTTAGGCTCAGGAAAGGCTATGACAAATAAATGACAGCTTTGTCTTTGTGATCTTTAATCTACTCTTAGGTACAGGTGCAATTATCTATAAATGTGCAAATTATCTTACATTGTATGTAAATCCTGGGCCTATCAGAGTATTATTATTCAATAATAGTGATTTCACCTTTTTAGGTTCTTAAAGTTTTTACTCTAAAAATTGTATTCTTCCTCAACCATAAAAAAAAAAAACTGTTTTGCTAAACATTTACTATACAGCAACAGCCCGTTAAATTATATAATAGTTTACATGTCCCAATTCAGAATACTGCTATTTTCATACAAGAGTACATATGATTAAGTGTGTGATTTCTTTTTGTTTCTTATTTCAATTTTGCAAGATACTCAGTAGATATGTGGATAAAACAAATGTAGTCTCAGTCCACATAAAGCTTTGACATAGAAAGGAATAAATTATTTATTACTATAAACCCTTAATGCAGGACTATTAAGTGCCCAGTAGCCTAAAGACGCAGGTAATGTGCTTTTATACTGTCATTGATGGAGAAAAGACTAAAGGGAAATCAATGGAGATAGAAATGTTACTTAGTTTACTTATTGATTGATTTTTAAAGACTTATTTTTACTTTAGTTATGTGCACATGTGAGTGCAGATGCCACAGGGGTCCAGAAGGAAGCTATCAGATCCCTTGGAGCTAGAGTTACAGGCAGTTGTGAACCACCTGATGTGTGTGCTGAGAATCAAACTCCAAAAGAGTAGCAAGTTCTCTTAACCACTGGTCATCTTGCCAGCCCCTTTAGTTGATCTGTTAAGTAGACATCAATGCCCCCGATAACTAGGTGGTCATACTTTGGTGTTTAGAAGCTACAAAGAGAAATGCCACAGTTCAAGTCCAGAATGGTGCAAAGTTGAGTGATCCTCTCTAATGTTGAAGAAGTAACAGGTGGCAGTTATTGAGAACTTTTAAGGCCAATCCAAGTACCAAGTAAATGAAGTAGGGGGTGTCCTCAGAGGTTCTGGAGAATACATGTGTAGGCATACCTGCAAAGTACAGTAGGATACTGGGGAAATTAATACGTATAGCTAAAACAGTGGGGCCAGAAAACTGAGGACTAAATCCTGGGCAGTGCTGTGCTGTGCTGTGTTCCAGCATTTGTCCTGTTGGCAGCAGAGGGTCTTCCAGATAGAATGTGTTCACATTTCTGTTTTACTCTAATAACAATAGAATAGGATGGAATTTGTGATAAAGAAGAGAAGTTGTTTTAATAATGTATGTCAGAAATTAAATGGCCCAGAGTTAAAGTAATAATATTAAGGCTATTTGGGATAGACAGTTTAGGATCTGATGAGTAGTCTTATGGCAGCTGAGAGGGAAGATTTGAGGGTTTCTAACCTGAAAACAGACTGTAGTAGTTGTTGAGGTAGACAATATCAGGAGGAAATCGAAAACTAGAGAACTTTCTGTTTTATGTGTCTGGTTATTTTTTATTAGTTTACAGTACTGAGGATTAAGCACAGTGCTGAGTACCTTGGCAAGCACTCTACTGATGAGTTACCAAGAGTAAGGAAGAAAGAACTTTTAGTGTTATGAATTTGAGTTACCTATGAAGTGTCCATTTCAAATCTCCCACAGAGATTTAGGCTGCCTAAGGAACTAAAGAAATGACCCAGCTTGGAAGGATAGATTTGCTAGTTTCCATTATGGGCATATGGGCATACACTGGGAGAAAGAAGGCAGACAGAGAGCATACAAGATACTGCTGAGGGGAGAGACCACAAAGGAAGACAAGAGCCAGAAAGGCGGGTCCCCGAAGAGAAAGTAAGAAAGGTATTAAATGTATCTATTTATACTGACTTTGAGGACCTGAGACACAGGGCTGATCAGAACTGTGGTTATAGAGGGAAGGTTTGAACTTGATAGGAATGGGCAAAGAGGGGAGCAGGGTTGGAAGTCAGGGAAGATAGTGAGCAAGCACAGAGGTGGAAATCATGAGAAGTGTGAGTTTCAGACAGGACTTTGAATTTAAAATATTAGGAACACTAAGGGAGAGAGGGTGACAGTCCTTTAGCTGTACTTTTATAATGGCGAGACGCTAACCTCACACTATCACAGGCACTCACTTGACCTTGACCACCTGAATTCTTCTGTTTCCTTGACAGTTTCACTGTGATCTCGGTGGTGGAAACGTGCTATGTCAAATCAGTCCAATTTAGCTTTATAATGCAAATGAAAAATAGATATTGGGAAAGCCTCAGATTTCCGTTCCTTAGGGATTACAGGTTTATGTTAATCATTGACTTTCTTTTCCCCATTCCCTATTAGCTCACTCTGTATCGTATATGAATTCATAATTACAAAGGGATTTACACACTTAATTTTGCAAGCTACTTCCCATAAGAAAAACTGTTTGGGCCATGTTGTCATCATGAATTAGTTACTTGTTGGTAGAAGTCAGTACTTTTTGCTAAATGACCTATTTTCCCAAATAATATTGGGCTTTTGTCTTCTTAAAAAATTTAATGTTACCCAGTGTCATGGTAGATGTCTGTAATCCCATCAGTGGGAGGCTGAGACAGGAGAGTCACACGTTGGAAGCCAGCTCAGGCTCTGTGGTAATTAATCTCACTTGTCAACTTGCTGAGATCTAGAATCACCTGGTGGTTGGGTGAGTCTAGGCTGCCAGGCTCCAGTGTTCCATGGTCACACAGATGGTCCTAAACCCAACACACAACAAAACAAAAAGATAGGAATGTGGGAAATGGGTTCATGATGGAAGATTTGTCAAAAAGGACAGGAGATGAGAAAGTGGGTAACAGTAATCTAAGTGTACTACATGCATGTATGAAATTATCAAAGAAAACTTTTAATAAAAATTGCAATAAAAAAGAAACAAATGGAACTGTAAAACAATATGTAGATGAAATTTTTATTGAGTAGACTAAAGTACAAATTAGATAAATCCAAGAATAAGAAAATTATTTAAAAATCACAAATTACTAAAATTGGCCCAAGAAGAAATAGAAAATATGGATGGATCCATATCTACTGAAGAAATAGAATTCCTTTTTTAAAACTTTCCTTACAAGCCGGGCCATGGTGGCACACACCTTTGATCCCAGCATTCGAGAGGCAGAGGCAGGTGGATCTCTGTGAGTTCGAGGCCAGCCTGGGCTACAGAGTGAGTTCCAGGAAAGGCGCAAAGCTGCACAAAAAAACCCTGTCTCGAAAAACAAAACAAAACAAAACAAAAAAAAAAAACTTTCCTTACAAGTAAAATTCCTGACCCACAAAGAAATCCCTAACACAGATAACTGATGAATTCTATCACATATTTAAGGAAGGAATAACAGCAGTTGAACACAATTTTTTTTTCTCAATTCTCATGAGTCCAGTCTTATACCCTATCAAAACCACACAAAGATATTATAAGGAAACTATACATCAATATCCCTGACTAGTTACTTTTCCATCATAAGTACCTAATAAAAACAACTTGAACCGGGCAGTAGTGGTGCACGCCTTTAATCCCAGCACTCAGGAGGCAGAGGCAGGCGGATCTTTGTGAGTTCGAGGCCAGCCTGGTCTACAGAGCGAGATCCAGGAAAGGCGCAAAGCTACACCGAGAAACCCAGTCTCGAAAAACAAAACAACAACAAAAAATCAACTTGGAAATACTTATTTTGGTTCATTGTTTTCAGAGTTTTCAGTCCATCACAGTGCAGTGGTGGCAGAGCAGCTCTATCCCTGGTGGCTCTTCATGTGACAGAAGACAGGAAACAGAGGGTCAGGCCTGAACTGAGATCCAGCTGTAACCTTCAGAGGCCTGCCCACAGTGATCCACTTCTGCCTCCACCCTGACAAGATACACAGCCTCCCAAAATAGTGCTATTAGCTAGGTTCTAAGTGTTTAAAACATGGGCCTCCAGGGATGATTTCACATTAAAGCTACAGTTCTTCATGAATGCAGTCATATATATATATATATGTAATTTATTTTTTAAAGATACCAAATATTAACCCAGTTAATTCCAAAATAAAGGATCAGCTTGACATTTGAAACTAAATTATTGTAACTGTTCAGGAAGAAATAGGAAAAATCATGGACATCTCAGTTTATTGCAAAAATGGCATTCAATAAAATTCACCACCTGTTTATATGAAAAGCTCAACAAACTGGGAATAGAAAGAAGGTTATTATAAAATGTTCATAAAGAACAGTCTACTCAGTTGTAAAAGAAGATGTACTGTGTTTCCTGTGCCTGGGAACTGGGCAGAGCTTTACCGTCACCACCTCCATCCACCATCGTTCTGTAGGAGAGCCTCTAGGAAGGGAGCAGTGGAGCAAGAGAAAGAAGGAAAATCCAAGCAAGACGCTCCAGAGCGGAGGCACTTGCTGCCAAGCCTAACATACCACCACAGGGTGGAAGGAAAGAACCAACTTTCACAAGCTGACCTCTGACCTCCACATACATGTGTGTGTGGACAAATGAATACAAAATAAATAAATGATTTTTACTTACAGATGATGTGAGCATGTATATTGAAAACTGGCAGAAGCATATAACACAAGCTTCTAAAACTTAAGTGATTGCAACAGATTTACACAATGTAATATGAGTGTATAAAAGTCAGTTATATTTTATAAACATACAATCAAAGATTGGAAAAGCATTCCATGAAAACTTAAACCAAAGTAAACTAAGAGATGTATTCATATATAAGGAGACTTGACATTTAATGACCTGTGCTGTAGATTCAACACAATTATCAATCAAAATTCCAGCAAACTTTTTACAGAAATTGACATGTTTATTCTAAAATTTATGCCCAAAATTAAAGGGCCTAGAATAGCCAAAACAGTCTTGAAAAGCATGAAAGTTGAGGGTGTGTATGTGTGAACCCCTGCATTTCATTTTTGTGGTTGTTGTTTTGTTTTGTTTGAGGCTTGCAGTGTAGCCTTGGTGGCTTGAAACTCACAAACATCTGCCTGTTTTTGCTTTCCAATGCTGGGATTAATGACATGCCCACTCTGCCCAGCCTGCATTTCATGTTTTAAGAACAAAATTAAATCAGATTTGTGGCGTTGAGGGAGTGGTTTAGTCAGCAGAATGTTTGCTGTACAAGCATAAAGACCCGCGTTCAATCCCTAGCACCCACACAGAAACCTGGGTACAACACACATCTGTAATCCCTGCACTGGGGAGATGAAGACAGGAAGATCCAGAGTCTCCATGGTGAGCTGCTCCAGTCAAATTGGTGGGCCCTTGGTTCAGTGGGAAACCCAGTCTCAAAAAAGTACTGTGGAGAGCTGTTGAAGACACAAGCTGTTCTGGCCTCTATACAAGCATGCGTACACACGCACATAAATATGCACACACGCCCCCCCCCCTCCCCCCCAAAAAAAGGAAAAAATTAGATGAGTTTTATAATTCAAATGATGGTAAGGGGTCATTAAATGTTAATGACCAATTGCCGATACACGGGCAGCTCTGAAAATGACAGTTCACGTGTTACTTACCTGCATCTTTTGAATGAAAGAATAATTATATGGTGGGGTGAAGGAATGAAGTCGCTGCTGTTTAATATATTCTCACTCTCAGTACATGTGTGCAGCCTCCAAACTCCACAAAGAAAGTCAGCAGCAGCACAGCATCTCTGCTTTCCTGTGGATTATTGGCCTTTTTGTAAAGCAGCCTCATGATTTTCTTAGGACAGGTATTTTATTTTAAAATATGTTTCTAGACACTTACCCCTGGTAGGCCTGAAAAAATGTAGATTACTTCATGTCTCTTCAAAATTCTTTTCAGAGAAGCAAGTCAAGCTTGATTTGTGTTTTTGAGATAGGTGAAAGTAGTAAGGTTGGATGGAGGAGGAAATCATAACTTGGCTTTTAATCCTTTGTTGACACCTCCTGAGCCTCTGCATTAGTCATAGGTCCCTCCCTTGTCCGGAGTGGGACCAAAGGAATAGGAAGCATTTGCAAGTTTGTAAAAGGGCAATGCAAAGAAAAGAAAATAGCTGATGCAGAAAAATGTCGTAGTCCTCCAGTTCTACATTTGTATTTTTAGACTAACACTTAGTGGTTTGGGGATATTTGGAAGTTTGGGTTTTGTTTTTGTTTTGAGATGGGGTTTTGCTGTGTGGCTATGGCTAGCCTAAGCTCACTTATGTAAGGCTATGTTGCAACAATCCTACTTCCTCAGTCTCCTGTATGCACTGCCTCACCCAGAAGTTTCTGGATATTTGGCCTCTTGTTTTGCTCCTTTATGTCACTCTTTTTGATGCTGTAAATGAAGTGCAAACTTCCTAACCTACAAAGTGAACTAGTTTTCAAGATCCAGTGTTTACAAATGTTACCGTGGAGGCCAACAAGATGGAGTAACAAGTGAAGGTGTTTGCCTGCAAGTTTGAACCAAGTTTGATCCCTAGACTCCATATGGTGGAAGAAGAGAGCCAACTCCCTCAACTTGTCCTCTGACGTCCACACAGATGTCAACATGCACATAGACAAATAAATATATTTTTAAAGTGTTTGATGCTATAGTGGAAGTCATCTAGAAAAAACAGTAGACATAGTTAATAGGTATAAATGAGATCATGTGAGTTTCCTGCCACTGGACAGAGTAACTGAAGAAAAAAAAAATGAAGTCTGTTCACACTGCTGGGCGGACTTATTAACAAGTAACTTGTTGAAGAGTTTAGATGGAGATAGTGGTCAGAGTTTATATACCGACTTCACAAAAAGCCAAGTATAGAAGGTCAAGACAAGATTCTGAGGACTGTTCACAAAAAGGTTTTGCAATGTCCTAGTGTCTGAGGTGTAGAAACCTAAAAAGGATGGTGGGGTCATTGAGACACCTCCCCTCTAATTAAAGCTCAGGTAAAGAAATTGAGATGAATTTATTTCTGCATCTGCTCTTGAGTATTTAGGCTCTTTTCTTGTTTTTTGTATTTGTAAAGCTTGATATACAAAGCATTTTCTGCAAGTCTCATTTGATTCCTACAGAAGATTTCAAGTAGCTAGGACAAATACTGTAAATACTGTTATCCCCATTTCACAACGCAAAAAATATGAATGAGGCACAGAGTGGTTAACTGTTTATTGAGAGCCACACAACTGATAAGAGTGCTTTTAACCACTCGGGTGGATGAGAGTGCTTGGTGCATTGGCATTAGGACCTGAGTTCAAATCATCAGCACCCATGTATAAAGTGGGGCGGAACACACATGTGCCTGAAAGCTCAGCATTGTGATAAGCAGAGACACTTTGCTGCCAGCCTAGTTAAAAAACGCAAGCTCCAGGCTCAGTGAGAGCCCCTGTCCCACAGAAATAAGGTGGCATGTTGGAGAATAGAACACCCAACATCCTCTTCTCCCCTAAAGATGTACACACACACACACACACACACACACACACACACACACACACACGTGCAGGTGCACGCACAGACACAGAAAAACACTGACTTTTAAAGGTTCCCATAACTCTCCAGTGGTAGAGTACTTATATAGCATGCACAAAGCCTTGAGTTCAATCCCTGTCACCACAGAAAATATTAATATAACATTTTAGGGCTGGAGAGATGGCTCAGCAGTTAAGAGTACTTGCAGAGGACCAGAGTTCATTTCCCAGGACCCATATGAGGAAGCTCACAACCACCTGTAACTCTGGATCCAAGAGGATCTGACACCCTCTTCTGGCCTCCATGGGTACCCACACTCATGTACAGACACACAATTTTAAATAAAATAAGTCTGAAAAATAACACTTTAGACTGGCGTAAGAATTTAAGATATTTAGCATTTCTCATTTGTAGCTTTAGGGTCCAGTTTGAGTACTAACAAATTGAAGAACCATAATGTGTCTGTATGTGATTTTAGGCACTAGAGTAACATTGGTTTTATTTTGTAGGAGAAGATGATGTGAACTGGTTCATCAGTGACAAAGACATTGAGGTAAATCAATTTTTTAAAAATAATAATAATATTGCCCCTTGATCCATAGATTTCCATTTATTTTACTACAATAAATTTTGGAAAAGTAATAAGCTTTTTTTTAAAAAGACATAGTCCCTATGGCTTAAAAAAGGAAGTTTGGTTTTAGTATGTGTGTGATTTAACTTACCAGAAATTTAACTCAGCTTTGCTTTCTGTCAGCTGATGGGCACTATAATCATCTGATGCCCCTTCTTCTGTTTCTAATTCTCTATGCCTTGATGATTCCTGTTAACTCCGACGGCCTGGTACTACTAAGCTCAACACCGGAAATCTCTGTTTCTTCAGTGTAAGGAAATGGTCAGGCTATATTTAGAATGTGGCAGGTGCTTGTGTCAATTATTAGCTTTATTGTAGCAAATACTTAAAAAAAATTTTAAAGTTGTTTTCAACTTGATGTCACATTTTAAGATATAACTAGATTGGAGATAACTGTCAACCAGTTCAAGAGAATAACAGGTAAAAAATGAAGCTTTTCAAAAATGGAATTTGCTTATTTATGTATGTATTTTTCTTTTTTTGAGACAGGGTATCCTACATAGCCTAGGCTGGCCTTGAACTCGAGATCCTCCTGCCCCGGCCTCCCAAGTGTTGGGATTATAGTCATGAACCACCATGCCTGGCTTTAAAGATGGAATTCTGCCAAACAAGATAAGCGCATGGTTGGGATTTGCATATTCCTCTTTAGGTATTTCATATGATGTGTTTTGCTCATATTCTTTCATAGATAGTAGAATTTAAGTAGAATGCGAGACAATTAGAATTGGGTCACTATGTAGCAGAATGTACAAGGACCACAGTGAAAGAATATTATCTCATACTCTTAGAAAGTATACTTAGTTTTATAGGCAATAGAGGTAGCCCTGTGCTTTTCAAAAGAAGGATATATTTGGTAGTTACATGGCTTTATAATGTTTTAAAGCACAGGATCATAAAAATACCATTCCTAACTAAAATTCAAGCAAGTCTCTCATTCACAAATAAATGGTGTATGTTTAGATATAGAAGTTAGCAACAACTAAATGAAGCATATCAGTATTCCTTCTAGACCTGAACCCTAAGTGGAGAATAATAAGTGGGAGGGAGTCGCATGGGCAAGTATAAAAGAAATAGGGCTATCCATGTGCCCACCTTTACAGGGTGGAGTCCACATCCAGGTGCTAGGTTGGACACAGGTGTCTGTCAATTCTCGTGTCTTACCAAAGTAATGGAATGGACCCAAAATATAATGTTTCTTACTCATTGATAGTTTTGAGGAAGAATAGGTAGGTTTCCTTAAACTGACTGAAATAATTTTAATACTTGATTTTTTTTTCCCCTACCCTTAGGCCAAGATAGGCAATAACAGATCATCTGGAAGATGGACCAACCGATACTATTCAGTCAACAAAAATGTCACATGTAGAAATTGTGATAAACGTGGCCATTTGTCAAAAAACTGCCCCTTACCACAAGTACGTGAGATGCATGATGCTTCTTTGTAGTTAAAGTCTAACTGTTAGGCCTAGAAACCTATGACATAGACTCAGCTCTTGTTCAAGTGTGTTGGATTACAGGTAGCTCATGAGCCTGGCACAGGGGTAAGCAGTAAGTGCAGCATCTGGAACCCTTGGATCCATTTCAGCTTCCCCATTATGAGGTGTGTGACTGTGTGCAAATCACTTCCTATTCTATGCCTAGAAGACTGAGTGAAATGATTCCCTTTTCTTTCTTGACCTTCTCCTCTTTAAACAGCATATTTTATTGTGGGATAATTCTCACTGTTAGAGATTTATATGTGTGTACTAATACATCTACCTTTGGAACAACACAGAACTGGAGCTCTTAGATATTGTGGCATGTAGTGGCCCTCTATACACATTCCTTCATTACCTAGTACTTCTCCTAAACAGCTCTTCATAGGTATACTTCTGCTTCTGTCTCTGTTCCTCCTGTGACTTAGTTTCCAGATATGCTCATTCTGTTTTCCTAGATATTCCAATCAGTGACTGTTCCTCTGTAAGATAAGGTATGCTAAGTAAGTATCTGCTGGGCATATATCCAGACCTAAGACTTGGGCCAGCAGCATAGTGATAGCTGTGTTCAAGCCCTGAGTCCAGACATGTGTCTGATTTTACAATTCTGCTCAAGGTTGGACCTTCACTGCGTTTAGAGTTAGAAATAACTTTTTATGGAATTATATAGGAAAGGAATAACCAATGTTTTATCATTTGAAACTGATACGTTTTGCTAAAGAAAGTTTGTATATGTCTGCCACATAGAAAGTCCGGCCTTGTTGCCTCTGCTCGGAGAGAGGACACCTCCAGTATGGCTGTCCAGCCCGTTTCTGCTTAGACTGCTCTTTGCCCATGTCTTCCACTCACAGATGTCTTGAAAGATCTTCCTGGAGAAAACGATGTGATCGATGTGATATGATAGGCCACTATGCTGACGTAAGTATCCTTAATGTAACTAATTTGTCAAGACTTGAACAATGTACCAGTTATAGCCATCAGCTAACCTACTTGAAAGTGTGTGTGTGTGTGTGTGTGTGTGTGTGTGTGTGTGTGTGTGTGTGTGTGTGTGTGTTTGAGACAGGGTTTCTCTATGTAACCCTGACTATCATGGAACTCAATCTGTAGATCAGGCTGGCCTCCAACTGTGAGATTCACCTGTCTCTACCTCCCAAGTACTGGAATTAAAAGTGTGTGCTACCAGGGCTGGAGAGATGGCTCAGTGTTAAGAGCACTGGCTGCCCTTCCAGGGGACCAGGGTTCAATTCCCAGCACCCACATGGCAGCTCACAACCATATGTAAATCCAGTTCCTGGGGATCCAACACCCACACAAAGACACACATGCAGGCAAAACACCAGTGCCCATAAAATAAAAAAATAAAACAAAAAAGTGTGCACCACCACACCTGGTTTTGAAAGAATGTTTATTGTTCCCTAAATTAGATTGTCATATCCCATTAGCCACTTGCCGTGCAAAGCAGTGCTCTAAATCTCGGGTATAATCCTACTAGAGAATCCATCAGGAGGGAACACCAACAGATGCTTTAAGTCCATGCTAGTGTATTGTCTTTATTTACTTACTAAATAAAGATTATTTTAAAGAGTATAACATGGAGATTTTACATATGAATCCATGTATGTCTAAATGGAAATAGATGTACGCTTACACATTTTATACAGATGTGCATGTGAGAGTTGGTCTGATGTTCTTGTTGGTGAATTTTTTTTTGTTTGTTTGTTTGTTTTGGTTTTTCGAGACAGGGTTTCTCTGTGTAGCTTTGAGCCTCTCCTGGCTGGCCTCGAACTCACAGAGATCCGCCTGGCTCTGCCTCCCGAGTGCTGGGATTAAAGGCGTGCGCCACCACCGCCCGGCTCTTGTTGGTGATTTTTACTAGTGGTAAAATAATATTAGTCTAAGACAATAAGTACTTGCCTCCAAGGACTTTAAATATGCTTGTTTTACTAGGTTATTTTTTTTTAAATATTTAAAAAGTAACCCAGGCCTTGTAGTGTGGCCTATAATTCCAGTACCTAAGAGTCCTAGGCACAAAGATCTCAAGTTTTGAGGCCAGCAAAATCTTGTCTCAAAAAACATTTTTTCTTAATAATAAGAAAATACAAGTAAAGTAGAAGACATTTCTGTTATTTGCAACCTAGAATGACGCAATGGACATTGCTCACCTCCTATTGTAAATGTGTATGGGGTGAAAGGATTGGTTCTAATCACAATTTCAGAGCCCAGAAAGGCTGATCGTGTGGACTCAGCTTTGATAGGGAATGTGTAGCTTCCTACCGTCAGTTTACTCCTTCTTTGTAATGAATGTGTCACGAAGGGTCAGTCGTTTTAGCTGTCAATTTCGTACATTTCTACAGAGTAACAGATTCTTACTTTGTATTTAAGAGTTAATCATTTTTCACACTCTTACATGGGTGCCAACCCTGGTTGTGTTAGGTCACTCCTCACTGTCTTTTCAATGCTAAAGTTGCAGGCTTGTGCAAAAGGCCAGGCCAGCTCCTGAATGTTGGTCAAGTTACTGTTAACTACCCAACATGCACTTCTGAACTGATAGTATCCACTTCGTCCTCATTTGCTGGGACTCTGCAAGCCTTCTACTTCCTCTGTGTAGAAGCCTCTAGTGATGCTGTCTTCCACTCATCTTACCAGGACCTCCTCCCACCTGCTAGTACACTTTTTGCCCTTTCCCAGAAGTCTTCTTAAACCTTATTGATACTTTAACATTTTGCAAGTTAAAAAAAATCAAGTAGGGACCTACAAGATGGGTCAGTGGTTAAAAACACTTGCCCACCAAACCTGATCACCTAAGTTGGATCCCCAGAACCCACATGATAAAAAAAGAGAACAGACTCTCACAGGTTGTCCTCTGGTCTCCATTCCACAGCATGCACTCACACACATGCACACTGAATAAATGAATATTTTTAAAAATTTAAATAGATCAACAAAGTTTAACTTTCTCTTCCTATGGCCAAACTTGAACATCTGTTTTGCCAGAACCAGATACATAAATGCAAAGAAAATTCATAATAAGAAACTGATGAGTCATGATCAAACTCTTCATGTATTTTAAATACTTCATTAGTTATCAGCAGTGCAAAAACCACTTAACTAGAATTTGAGTTTTACAATGTGAAGGATAGAGATATGCTCCAAGGTCTAGGTCAACCTGCACCATTGGTTATATTGCCCTCCAAATGACAAGAATATGGAATGTGAAAAGGTCATCCCGAAACTGCCAGAGACTGTCCTCTTCTCAGTAACTTAAATCCAAGTCATGTTGTGCATTTCAGGCTGGCCTGAAACTCCCAATCCTCCTTCCTCAGCTTCCTGAATGCTGAGATTACTAATGTCCAGCCTATCTTTTGGTTTTTTGAGATAGGGTCTTACTATGTGGACTCAGAGAGATACAAAATCATATTTGAGAAACTTTAGCCATTCTGAACTTTTTTTTCTGCTCCGTCTATTCCAATCTTAAAGGGCTACAGTGTTATGTCACAGTCTGCGTTCTTTAGCACCAGTGGAGAGGGACAGTTGACAGCATAGTCTGGAGTCTCGACCGCTCTCAGCATACTTGTACTCTCTTGGCATAATCCATGAATATCACCTCTGTAGTATTGGGAACAGCTCCCACTTTGCCCATTTGCTTCCTGTTTTCAGTAGGCAGCAAAAATAATCATTTTTGTTTGCTTATTTTTTGCTCTTTGGGGTTTGGGGGGGAGGGTCTCACAAGGTAGGCAGCTGGCTATGTATACCAGCATAGCCTTCTGCCTCCTAAATGCTGGGATTATAGGCGTGTGCCACCAATCCTATTTGGAGTAATCCTTTTTAAACATGCCCAGGTTAATTCAATCTAAAATTCTCCGTATAACTCTGTATCTCTCTGAGTCAGAGCTCAGGCTCATTCCGTCTGCACATGGGCCATGTATGCCCTTGACTTCTTGACTATTGGTTTCCTCTAGTAATCCCTGTTGCTTACTTTATTTAGATGATTTCCTCGAAAGACCAAATAAACTTTTCTCTGTAGCCACCATCTGTTACTTTTCCACTAGTTACCCACAAGAGCTTACTTCCTCATCTTTATTACATATACCCAAATGTCTCCTTTTGTCCACCCTGGTTAAAACAGCACATGTCTACACTTTCAACTCCTTGCCCTCTTTTCCTATTTCTTCTCCATAACACTTATATCTAATACTGAATTCACTTTTCTGTCCTCTACTTTGAACGTAAGCTGCAATGTCGGGTTTCAGAGTGTTCGTCATAGTAACTCTAGTTTCTAGGACAGTTCTGCCCTGTTGGAGCTCAATGGAATTTTGAATAATGAATTAATGAATGAGTTAGGGATGACAGATCCTATGCACCTAACCTCCAATTAAATGAGTCAGAGAATTGTCAAACCTTGCACATAAGCTAGGACATTCTCAGCTTGAGTGGTAACAAAGTTGACCTAGTAATTTTCCTAGTAGTGTTTAAAATCATTTCAGTAGACTTTATAGAAGCCAGCTTTCTTACAGCATACCCAAACTAAAGTGACATTTCCAAGGCAAAGGCAGTCCCTTTTCCATTCTTTCCCAGGATTTTTAGAAATCAACTCTAGATTTGTGCTGTTGTTGTTGGTGGTGGTGTTGTTTTTAAACATTTACTTTGTTACCAAATACTTTTCCTAAATATATGTGTTTTAAGTAAATGCTGAAGTTATTTTGCAATCCTTTAATTTGGGCCTACCAACTGCCAAGTTCTATAAGGAAGAACCTTAACAAATGAGCTTGTGGTGAAATATATATACTATGTCAACTTGAATGGCTTAAAAGAACAAATTCAAAAAAAGATGAGATTAATTTCAGGTAGCCTTTTACAATTCAAATGATCAAGGAAAAACTAATTTTCCTGTTAATTTACTTGAAAATAAGACAAACTACTGACATTAAGACTGACTTAATGATGATCACAAAATGATAGAAAATAAATAACCTGGCAAGGGTTCAGGAAATGAGAATATAGGAACTTCTCCCTTCCTGGATTTTTTTCCCTTGTTTTAGTCGTCATTTTTGTTGCCACAAAACAATTTGGATATATTAGAACCCAAATGCTAAGGAAGGAAAGAGCTTATTCTGAAAATAAAATCATCCCTGCACTGATGACTTGGGTCCATGAGTAAAAGTGCTTGTCACCAAGCCTGGCAACCTGCATTCAAACCCCTGCTCCTATATGGTAGAAGGAGAGGACCAATTTTTGAAAGTGATCTTATGACTTACACACACACCACTCTGGTGGTGGCGTGGGCACACCCACACACTCACAATAAATAAATAAGTGTAATAAAATAATTTAAATCATCTAAAATACTCCAGAATTACATATTATAATTGATTGGTTAATTTTAAATAAATGTGTAGTCCTCTTGATGAGCATCACATCATTTTGGGAAGCAAAGAAGAAAATGAGACTTGGGCTAGATATACTTTTATCTCCAGTGTTTTTCGCATTTGTTATTTAAGCATAATAGTGAAACTAAGAGGCATGACTGGGATGGATTGATTTGCTTAATGACAGATACTCATTAAATGAACTTATAAGTGCTGATTTAGTTGACAGGCCAGGATACCAACAAGGAAGTTAAGTAGACCTCTTCACTGTGTTCTTAGTATTATTAGCACATGTGCCATGATGTGTGAGTGGAGGTCAAAGGACAACTTTGGGGAGTCACTTCTTTCCTTCCACCTGTTGAGGCAGGTCTCTCATGCTGCTGCGGCTACTCTGCATACTGCAGGCTAGCTGACCCCGGAGTTTCAGGGGGGTTCTCCTGTTTCCTCCGCCTGGTTTGCCACAGAAGTTGCCCTACTTTGATTCTGTGTTGCTGTGACAGAACACTGACCAGAACCAACTTGGAGGCATTTTCTCAGTTGAGATGCCCTCTTCTGAGATGACCTGAGCAAATGTCAAGTTGACAGAAAGCTCACTAGCATAGCAGTGCTCAGGTTGCAGGCCCCTGCCATCGCAGCCAGTTCTTTATCCAGGCTCAGGGACTGAATGTGGGTCTGTAGGCTTGTGCACCTAGCATTGCTACCCACTGAGCTGTCTCCCCAGCTTGACTTCTGTCCTCACGATAGTTTAGTGAAAATTGCTTATATTTTCACTGTTAAGAGAATAAATCCTAATTCAAGAATTGGCCATTCATTGGAACTGTTCCCAAGCCACTTAATAAATGAATATCTGAACTTTCTGTAATTGCATATATGTATTCTACATTTTAAATTGAAGCTATGTACCTTTACACATTTAAAGTTTGAAGGAGAATTCAGCCTTGTTTTGAAATTCTGTTAAAGGATTTTCTTTCTCAACATCTCTAACCTGAAGAATTCCCCTGCCCTCTCAAGCTGTTCTGTAGCACATGCCTTATGGTCTAGCACTTGGCCCTAGTAGTGAGCCTAACAGCTTAAGGGCAGGATTTCTTTGTTGAAACTAAGAATACACTAGTAGAGAATAGAGGCAGTTCTTTTTCTCACAAAGAAGGGAGATTGTCTTCACAAGAACCTTCAGTTTCATTAAGAATTATGTGGTACTTAGAAATGGACTTTTTCTTAGTACAGTCATAAGTGAGACTGTGACAAAGCAGATTGATACCAGGAATAAGGACAAACTCTGCTACAATTGAGTTGTGATTAAGGAAGAGAAACCCCCATTAAAGCCCTGTAAGACTACAAACATACTAATACTGAAAACTTAGGTCAACTCTCCTAAACTTCATTGATTCCAGATAGCTTCTGAACTGGATTCTACAAATCACTTTCAAACCATACAGTTATATACTAATTAATTCATTTAAACATGCAGTTGTATCCAACCTTTTGTCATTGCAACACACCATTGTCACCTATAGAGTCCACAATCCATTCTCCAGTACCATTATCATCTGTAGAATTCACACTCAGAACCATTGTCATCTACAAAGTCCACTGTGGTGATATAGTGTGTACCCTAATAAACTTGCCTGAGGATCAGAGGACAGAGCCAGCCACTAGATTAGACATAGAGGTAGCACACACCTTTAATCCCAGGAAGTAATATGGCAGGGCAGAGAAAGGTATAGAAGGTGTGAGGAAACAGGAACTCACTCTCTTTAGGCTGAGGATTTCATAGAGGTAAGAACTAGTGGCTGGCTGTTCTGCTTCTCTGATCTTTCAGATTTCACTCTGATATCTGGCTCTGGGTTTTTTATTAAAAGACCGTCTAAGATTCTAACAACATCTGGCATCCAACTTGTGGGGCATGAATTCATGAAAAAGCTGCTTGCCTGTGGCCTTACAGGCCCCAGCTCAGGCCTGAGCTGTACATGGCCGGAGTCTCCACCCCATGTGGGCCGGAGACCCTAACCCTCTGGCTAAGTTTTTGTTGCAGCTTCTCTGCAGTAAACTCCATAAGTTTTTGGGCTCCAAAAACCATAGGAGGTAGCTGCTTTCTCGTGTTCCCTCGTGCAGATGGGTGGCTCTTTGGCTTCTTCTCTCCCTGGATCCCCATCTTGGTCTGCTACCATACTAGGTAGCTGCCTTGAAACCCACTTGGGCTTCTACTGCCCTGTGCACAGGCAGTTAGCTTCATGTCTGAATCGTCATTGGCAGCAGATTTAGTGAGACAATTGGGATTTCTTAAAGGGAGAAATTAGTTAAAAAAGAATTTTTTCCCCCACATTTAAAAATGGGAAACATTTTTACAATGGAGGGAATTTGGTCTCTGTTTGATAATACAATTGACAATCTGAAAATGGAACAAGGAAATGAGAGGATAATTAATGTAGATGGGATTTATATGATGTCAATTATTATAAATATTATTTGTTTGATCATTTCTGTTTTATCACTTAAAAAGTTGGCTAATTTGAGTGCCAAGATAAAAACTTTAGAAAAACTTGTTAAAACAGATCATAGAGAAATTCACACCCAGACAGAGGAATTTAAAGGTGAACCACTCTCAGCATTGCATTATACAGTTACAGGGTAACAGCCTAAGGCTTTCAAACAGCCAACCTTGGTCTATCAAGGCTGTGTAAGAGCTGACTGGACTCCTGTGCAAATGATAGATTGGTTGTAATCCCAGCTACTCAGGAGGCTGAAGCAGAAGGATCACCAAATTCAAGGCCAGTCTGGGCAACTTAGTGAAAACCTATCTCCTAGTAAAATATGCCAATTAGGATTGCTAATACAGCTCAGTGGTGAGCCGTTGGCCCAGGCTAGGTGGTGGTATTATGTCAAGAATCATAGATACGTTGTTATTTCTCTTGTTCTTTATTTCCTATTTTATAATGACTTGTATTCACTCTGTCTTATATAGTCAAAGTGTAATGTGCACTATTCTATTCCTTATCAACACTGTAAGTCATAAGTACTTTGGGAATAGTATAGGCAGTAACAGCATTCATTTACTGCTGTTGAGTGTTTTTAGCCATTCTAACAGATGTGCAGTCCTGCTCTTGTTGTGTTTTGGTTTGTGTCTGCTTAGTGACTAGGACTGCAATACTCTTTTGTATGTTCATTTTTATCCTTGTGTTTTCATTGACAAAGTGTCTAGATCCCTTCCCACTTTTAATTGTGGTACTTATCTCATTATTATTTTAGATATAACTCTTATTGCCTATATGATTCAGAAGTATTTTTCCCAATCAACAGCTTATCTTTTTACTCTCCAGGTCGTTCTTTGACTGACACATTTATAAATTTGAAGTACAACTTACCAGTCTTTCCTTTTATGGCTTATGTTTTTGGTGCCATTTCTAAGAACTCTTTACCCAACTTCAGCCCATAAAAATTTTGTCCTGTGTATTCTTTCATACATTTTACAGTTTAATATTTCATATTCTGATTGCAGGTCCATTTTAAGTTGGTCTTTACGTAGGTGTGAGTTCATTTTCACCATTCATTGAAGTCCATACTTGGCATGTTTGTTAAAGATTATATAACCACACTTATGTGAATTGATTCCTAGACTTTATTCTATGGTACTGATTTATAATTTGCCACAATACTAGTACCTAACTTGATTACTTTGGCCCCACAGTCTTAAATCCAGGTAGTAAATATGGTTTCTGAAAACTTTATTTTTTTTTCTCTAATTCTATTTCCTTTCTCTTTCCAAATGATTATAAAGTTAACTTGTTTACCTGTGATAAATCCTGGGGGGATTTTGATTATTGAGCTCAATCTATTGATGACAGACAGTAGGGACTGGTTTTTTTGTTTGCTTTGTTTTTGTTTGTTTGTTTGTTTTTTGATTTTCAAGACAGGGTTTCTCTGTGTAGTGTTGGTGCCTATCCTGGAACTCACTCTGTAGCCCAGGCTGGCCTCAAACTCACAGAGATCTGCCTGTCTCTGCCTCCCTAATGCTGGGATTAAAGGCATGCGCCACCATGTCCAACTGACAGTAGGGACTGTTAACTCTACTATATTGACTATTCTAACCCATAAATACTGTATGTCTTACTACTTATTCTGGGCTCCTTTGGTTTCTATTTTATAATGACTTGTATTCACTCTGTCTTATATCGTCAAGGTGTAATGTGCACTATTCTATTCTATATGTACATGTCGCTCATTCAGATTTACACATATTTTTCGTTAGAATTGTACCAAATGATATTTTTTTTTTACCAAATTGCTTTTCAGTCATTTATTGCTTGTGTATAGAAAAATATTTAGGATTAAATACTTGCAGTAGTTCTCAATTGATATAACTACAGTTAATTTACTTTTGGTTGCCTATATTTTCTGTGTTTCCAATGAATGTTCAGTACTTTCGTGTGTGTGTGTGTGTGTGTGTGTGTGTGTGTGTGTGTGTGTGCCAGTGTCAAGTGTCTTCTTCAGCCACTTCTCCCTAGGGCTTCCTGGTTTGGCTAGACCGGCTGACCAGCAGGCTCCAAAGCTCCTCTTGTCTCTGTCTCCCCAACACTGGGATTACAAGGGTGGGCCACCTCGCCCTGCTTCTCACAGGGGGGTACTGGGATCCGAACTCAGGCCTTCATGCTTACACAGCAAGCACTCCACCAGCTGAGCCGTCTCCCTGTCCTGTATGACATGTTTAAGATGGGCTTTACATGACAGTGGTGACGGCATCAGACAGCACAACTCTGGACGAAAAGTGTATATTTTTTCTGGACATACTGTGGACATACATTCCACATTTCATGGAAAACTGGACATACCCTGGACACTATGGGAATCTTGAGAAAAAAGGAAATTTCCACAGAAGAATTCTATGATATTTGCATAACTAGAACTGAATGATAGAACATGATCATGAATAGAAATAACTTAATGTTATTTCTAATTTAAAAAATAGGTTTTGTCGCTTAAGATGCTGTTTATATTTTATATATGTAAATGTAAAAAAATGTCAAATTCACTGTTCATTGGGCACTGTCAGAGAGTTCATGACAGTTAAGAATGAAGGGATACCATCACCCTAAGTCTTTGTTGCTGTTCAAGTATAGGAATGTCAGTATTTAAAACATGGAGGGTCTAGGCTGGTGAGATGGCTTAACAAGTTAGGGCACTTGCCACCAAGCCTTATGACTTGAGTTAGATCCCCAGAAGCTACATGGAAGAAGGGCAAAACCAACCTCAACAAGTTGTCCTCTGATGTCCACATGCATGCGTACATGTGCACACACAGTAAATAAATGTAAATGGTTGTGTTAGAAAGAAATGGCGGGAATGCAGAGAGAGAGCAGTGGTTAAGAGCACTTGTTTTTGCAGAAGACCTGAAATCAATTCCCAGCACCAACATGGTGGCTCATGACCATCTGTAACTGCAGCTCCAAGGGGTCATTAGGCACCAGCTATGAACATAGTGTACATACATGCATGCTCTCAAAACACTCATGCACATGAAATAAATAAATGTAAAAAAAATTAATTAAAAAAAGAAATGCAGGTTCTGGCCATGGTGGCATGTACATGTAATCCCAGAATTCAGGAGGCTGAGAATGGGATTGCGCCCAAGGTCAGGCAAGGCTACATGGTGAAACTGTCTCAAAAACTAACTGAATAAATAAATCCATAAGTCAATGAAAAGATAGAGGTTCTGAGTAAGTTGAAAGTTCTAAAGAAATTGAAGATACTGGAGAACAGGAGACCCCTCTTCACCTGTGCACATTATTGTGTGTTTACTAGCATACCATCTAGATAGATTTCCAGAATGACAGGGATTTATCTTCCAGGTTTCTCCTTCCCTGATGGAAATCTGTGGTTACTGTTAAAAAGGAAATGCTTGTAAAAATGCTGTGACCATTATTGTTTCAACATTGTAAAGAAAAGAAATCAACTAAGTTTGAGTAAATTGAGCCAGGGACATGTCACTTTGAGAGTAGTGGGGAATAGTTTCAGTTTTCATCAGTGACCAAAATACTTTAATTTTTTTATTGTCAGAAGTTAACTGTAAGATACAAAGTTAGATATTACTTGATCCAGTATCCTTTTCTATGTATTTTTGAACAACTGAAAACATTAAATAGGCCTCATCTGAATGTCTTAGGTGCTCATCAATTCAATTTTTTTTCCTACTATGAAGAAGGGAGCCACAGTGGCTCCATCTAAATAGAATCTAGTTTATCCTTTCCTTTTTGATTTGTTCTGTGAGTCTTTGCTTTCCTCATAAGCTTGACCACAGAGAAGAATTGACCACTGTCCATTGGAATCTCAGCTGCCTTATTGATGTCCATTTGTCCGTAACCATAGAGCTTCAACCAAAGTATAGAGAGTACCAGTCTCACGTGACTGTAGTAATAACTAATAACAGCTGAGCACTTGCTGTATAGTAGGCAATGTTCTAAGGAATTAGTCTTATCAAGTCTAACCATCACAGCAGCCCATTGAGAGAGTTCTGGGAGCCCTGTTTTATAAATAAGAAAGTTGAGGTGCAGTGGTGTATAATTTGCCCAAGACAGTAAGTACAGGGCCAGGATTTGAACCCAGACATTTATTTGGTTCTGGCATGTCGGTTTTAACTGTTGTGTTCTTGTGACTTACTGTCTTCATTTTTCTCCTATTGTTTTGCTTGCAGTGTCCTTAGATAAAAACAGCATGTGTTAGAAGATTAGCAACTATATGTAAAATGAACTTATATCAGTCATCTAGAATCAGAGTGTCTCTAGAAACATTTGAGATTCCTTATACAAAAATCTTTTTCCAAAGGAAATGTCACTTAAGAGAACTGAGTATGTGTGAGTGTATTGGGGTTTTTTTCTGTGTGTGTTTGATTTTAAATATTTTTCTGTAAAATAAGGACAATTACATTTTCTAATAAAACTGTAATTTATAATGCCCTTATAACTGCATTTAACTTAGGAGACTACAAAAAATGAATATTTTGTGGGAGAAAAAAAAAGCTTGTCAGTTTTCCTGATTGCAAAGGATTATGAGTATAGGGACTGATTAAAATTTGACCTTGGATAAAAAGATGGTTCTATGGAGTCTGGTTCGTTTTGGAAGCAGCTTTGAGATATCGATCAGTGAATGGCTTTTCATACTGATTGCTGAGAAAACAAATGTAGATTCTGTATACATTGTCACATTTAGGTGATGTATATATGTATACATGTATTTGTGTTGATGTGTTTTATAGCTTCTCTTTACCAAAGATAGCCAGTTTTTATACGGAGTAGAAATATAGTAAGCAATCTTAAAATAGTAACATCTTGAATTTTAATTGTAGACTTCTGTAATCTTAGACCTTAGTGCTATCTTTACGTAGAATTTCAATTTAAGGTAAATGTTAGGTGTTCTCTTCAATTTTCCCCCTAAGATAAATTCTAGCTCACATATATTCAGTGTATATGCGGTAGGAAACAAATACATTGTGTGTCAGAGGAATCATATACATACACAGTGATTAGCCAAGTATTTGGACAGTTGGGTGACTTGAGAGTCATTATATGAAGAGTATGTTGACCAGGCTCCAGCACAGGGTCACTCATTTGAAATGAAGGTGCCTAAAACAATATAACTGTGTATCTGGGAGAGTTACAGTGATGGCTGAATCCAGGAGCTGGAATATTTTTCTTGCCATCACTTCTCATTCAACAAATTTTAAACAAAATTATTCTCTTTAGTTTTTCTATTTAAGTTATTCACCATCGATAACTATTGCTTGTTTTATTAAATCTTTTGTTTTGCTGCAGTGACTTAAGGGGCCATCTCTTCACAACAGAGGCTTTGACAAAGCACCAGAGGATTCTGTTAAAAAGTTGTGTTTCGTAATTGTAGCTGTCGTGTCAGAGCCTAACTGACTTGGAGCTGAAGGATTTTTGTGAGATGAGTAGCTGTGCCAGCAGGGACCCAAGTCTCCTGGGCTGGCCGCGCTCTCATTAAGATTTGCCGCTAGCAGTGGCGGTGTTCAGCATGTATGTGACGTGCATTCTGTTATTGTATGCTTGGCTTGTCAGCCTGCAGCTTTCTGACACTCACTTATGTCACTCTTTATTCAGAGAGGAAGAAGCTTTTGATAATTTGACAAGACAAGCTCTTAAACGATCTAGGTCATGGCCTTCACTGTCTGTGATTGTGAACATATTTCCTGAAAGCCCTGTCACTCATCACAGCTACATTTTCTCCCGGGGAGCCACAGGCCTGTCCTGGTCTCTTGTCAGCTCATACATTTTGGTTATTCATATACCAAATACAGTACTGAGAGGTTTTTTTCTTCCCTTTTGCAAATGCTAGCATGTTAGTAAGGCTAATCCTTTCTCCTGTGCTGTGTTCCCAGCAGGGCTGCGTTCAAGGGCTCTCTCTAGTACAAGGCAGACAACTGGCCAAGGGGAGCTGAGGAGGAGGAAAGGCCGCTTAGTGCTGTTTTTGTGTTTGTTCATTGTTGTGGAAATATGAGAACTGGTGGCAAGGGCCTTGTCTGTTGAGCACTTGAGTCTTGGTCTGCTGTCAGGGGCCGTTTAAGATTGAGTGTTTTCTTTTCTTTGATGTACGCATTTGAGAATAGGGAAGTGGGAATTAAACAACAGATGCCCTAAGCCGTTGTTCTCATAAAACAATAATTAGCACCTGATAAAATTCAATATGGGTCGAAATGCACAATATAAACTCTCAATTCATCTGGCATGACGAACTGTGTTGATTCATCTTTGAATTTTATGAATAATGGCAATCAGTTATTCATGTATGTTTATTATCCAAAATACAATAGAGAGGAAAACAAGTTGGGCAAAAGTTGGCAAACAGTGTACCACATTGCAGAAACAGATGTACAAATGCGCTTTGTGTGTTCAGTTGTGACTTAAGGACGCCCTCTGGGTCCATCTACCTAAGTGCCAGTAAGGGGAGAGCACCAAGGCAACAATAATACAATTGTACTTTTATGCTTTATTATATTTTCACTTTAGATGAGCTGACTACTCATTCAGTTTAAAACTTATTTTAAAATAAATTAAAGTAAGTTTCCAGTTGCAATAGTTAGCTTCTTCCCTTTAGAAACGAATTTATTCCACCTAAATTTTCCATGCAATAAATATTATAAACTTTGCCATTCTGTTTGGTAAGAAATTTTAATTATGTGTGTGTGAATAATGCTAAGGAATATTGAAAAGAAGGAGGAGGAGGAGGAAGCAACTGCCAAAGCTGTAGCATATAAAAAATAGGATTTTAAATTTTGATTAATGATTGCAGTTATATTTCATATTTAAAATAAATGTGTATGCTTTCTATTGACCCTTACTTTGAAGTCTCTTTTCTAACCTTACATACTATTATGTATAAAATAGTAAAATGAAGCTGTGCATAGGAATGTTAAATAAAAGTACTTATAAAATAGCCAGGAAGAATTTTTTTAATTGTAGTGCTATTGTCTAATAAAAGGAAAGAAGTTTCAAGTCTTTCACTACTAAATTTCTGTATCATCATCTTTGTGTACAGAACAATCAAATGATTGTTCAAAAACCAAGTAATTCTTTCTTTTATTACTAAATTGCTACTACACTAGAAAAGGTCACATGGTAGAGTGGCATTCTGCCAGTCTATGACAACTCAGTGATTGTGATTTTTCAACCGTATTATTCTGAGGATACTGTGGTAATCAAGAACTATCCATAACTAATGTATAAATAACTGCTTGCTTATCTCTATAGTGATCCAACTCAGATTATATGTACACAGCAAAAAGCTTATGCTAGAAAGTAGGAAATGAGTATTTAAAGATATATTGTATATTAGGTCTTTGTATGTAAGTATGTTTGTATATATCCTTAAGAACTTTTGTAGCCGACAACTTTGTAACTATTATTTATCTGGTGCTAACATTGTCTTTGCCTCCTGAAGCTGCTTTTAATTTTCAAATTTAGTTTCCTTTTAGTTAGTGTTATTTATCCAGAAATCATTGGCATAGGTAGTGGTTTTTTGAGACACTATATTTTATTAATATGCCATTAAACTGGGAAGCTGACCACTAAGCATTCTCATGTATGCACTTTTCTATAGAAAAGTGCCTGGGCTAGTTAAAGTGCATAAGATGTGTTTTGTTTTTTTCCAGCTGAGTTATACTATCTTTTGTCTAATCGCGTATGTGGTATTTTCAGCAGAGTTTTCACTCTTCATAGCTGCTGTCATCACATTCTGTTTCTGCAGAGATGGTCAACTGATGAGCTAAATAGTGCTCTTAGAGACTGTTTCCTCAACAGGGTCGTAATTCGCCATGAGGAGATTGACGCGTGACTCAGGGAAGGGTCTTTTCCTGGTGTTTGTTGTTATCTATTCTGATTGCAGTAAGTTCATCTTTGACAGAATTTTTTGAGGCTTCATTCTTTTGTTTTTAGATTATTGCTCTATAAATATGAACATGTAAAATTTTGATGTTTAAGGGAAAGGGTTTGGCTTTGTTTTTTTGTTTGGTTTTCTTTTTTCTCTTTTAATTCTCTTTTTCATCAAGTATTAAGTTAGCACCAAATGGTTAGATCAACGATAGCAGCAGCTATTACAGATAAGTACATCACCCCGTGAGGACTTCTTGGAAGCCCTTGCTCTTGAAATGCCTTCTGTCGTGCTGCCAGAGTTCAGAGCGCTCTTTTAAAAGATGTGCCCCACGGGTTTTGACCACTGCCCCTGGTCCTAGTTTAACTGAGTTATGACTCTTTATTTCACCTTAGTCCCCAGACTTCTAACCTGAGAAGAAAGAGAGGAGGAAAACTTTGTACTGGCTTCCTGACAATGGCAGAGAGTGTGTTAAACCAGTGTAAAATTCAATTAAACTGTCTAGCCAGGTTTTTGAAGCTGAAATGCAGACCCTTTCTGTTAAGCTTCTTATTTTCCTGTGACCGACACCGGTGGATGCTGGGTTATGCCAAAACCAACAGGCTGTAAAGTACCTTGTTTCATGCTCCCAGCTGATCAATATTTTTATTTTCCAGGCTTGCCCAGAAATCTGGAGGCAGTATCACCTAACGGTGAGTAAAAACACCTTTTTATTTTCCTCAGGACCCAGCCTATTTACCCTTCTCTGAACTGCTGACCATAAAATATAGACAGGCATCTTCTGCAGCCAGATAATAAACATCTGGAGTGTTTGTACTGAGAAAGCAATAATACACCTTGCCCTCTCTCCTACTCACTGCCTGTCCTTTATCTTCCTGTTTTTAAAAAATTCCAAATGATTTTTATTACTCATATCATTGAATGATTATATCATGATGCTCTTAGATTTAGACTATATTCATTAAATTAAAGGGGAAAAATGCTAGAAACTATAAAGCAGGGTAATAACCGAGTGTCTTTAGAATATTGTGTTACCACAGTCCATAAGCATACAGCCCACAATATCATCCATTATTTTTCTGCTTTTACTGAGATATTATACATTCTTAAATGATGAAAAAAAACTTAGGACCAGTTCAACTCTCCTATCCTTAAAACTCTTGACTTGTTTGAATTTTATAACATATGCTTAATAGTCAAATTATTTAATTCTAATTTATTAAGATTTTAGTCTTAATAAATGCAGAAAATAACTGAACTGATGCTCAGTATTATGAAGTCAGCTCACTTTGACTCCAGCTTAAACAATGTCAGTAGTTCGCTGTTGCTTACTGTTCATTCTCAATGTCTTAAGTTGCGCTGAGAAACAGTTTCTTTTAATTACACAGTTATATAACTTAACATTATTAATAGTTGTTGGGGTTTACTATGTAAAGGGTTTTGTGTATAATAAGGCAGGTCAGAAAAGAGAAAAGGCACTTTTTAAAAAATGTACCTTCATACTGCTTTCCTCTCCTAGAAATAAAAAGTGAGCCAACAGGTAGACTAATCTCCCATTGTCTGTCCAGGCCACAGTGCCAGGGATAGTATCTGCATGTAGGTTTGTTTAAAGCTTTAGTGTTATATTAAATAAAAGTATATATACTATACATACATGTAACAAATGCAGTCAATGGATTATGTTTGTAGTATTGTAGCAGTTCTTTGGTAACATAATATTGGTTAAGCCCTTATAGCCTAAACCTGGTGAGAACAGAATCATTCTTATACTTCTCAAGATCACAGAGTCTCTGTATTATAGTGCAGCAGTACTTAATATTTTTATTTAATAATATCATAGTAGATTTGACTTTTATTCTTTTAGCTTTTCCACTAAAGAATTTTATGTGACTGTTATTATGGGATGAAAATTAGCTTCAAATGTAACAGAAATACTTAAAGGTTTGTTGAATATTTTTTAGCTTTTCAGAAACAAATTATAAAAAGAATACAGATCTTTTAAAATGAAAATGAAATAAATTCACCTTTATTAGAATATAATATATCCTATCTGTCAGAATTACAAATTCAATTTGACAACTTTCCATTCTGGAAACCTAGTTGATTTTTCTTTCAGAAAATGTTGAAGTAACCATTGTACTTCACAACTACCAAGTTTTAATAAACAATGAATTACTATGTAAGAATAACTATAACACTAATATGCTTATAAATGTGTAAATACTTCATCAGTCCATCTAAAATATATCGTTTTCTAATGATTTAAATTGCCTTATCAGTATATGAACAGTATGAACGCCTGCCTGTAATTAAGCAGTGTTAAATACTGAAAGAAAGCAAACTGCATGCTGATTTTGAGCCATCTTCAGCCCGTTTACTAAGCGATGGACTGCCATCTATTGACTCAGAGTAGCCCTCACATGTGAATATGGCATCAGTCACAGCAGTGGCCACAGAAGGAACTAGGTTTGAAATGCTACTGTGTATTCATTTCAACCAGCCTGCTTGAAGCTATGGAACAGTCTACAGGTCATTGTGGTGTGTTCCTTCCTTTTATAACCAAAAAGTGTCTATTTCTAACCCCAGTGAACTGTACTTCAAGGTTAGATTTATTTTAAAAGTTCCGTGTGGAACTGTTAACATCTGAGTGTTTGACTTGCTGTTGTGTGGTTCCCAGCTGAGGAGACTGAATGCTCACTTCCAGAACAAGTACACTTTCCACAGCTACAAAACCAGCCTGGCTAGAAAGCCTCTCTTTTATAAGCATGTAAGAAGGATGGTGACATTAATTAACATAAGTAGACTAGTGAAATTTCAAAACTTCCTTAAAATACTGTGAAATAAGATTACAAAACAGAAGTGTTCATTATTTCAGTAATTTCATCAAAGGTAAAATGAAGTCTCTAGCAGATTGTACCTAAATAGAATAGCTTTTTTTTTTTTTTAACAAACTTGAGTTCAATACATTAATAAAAGGCAAGTCCATCATTCCAAAAGATACACACTGATAATAGGATTCTAAAGCACATACCCAGCACAGCATGTGGCTTTACTGCCTTTCTTTATACATTTCAGTGACTAATAAAAAAAGTATGCCTTGTGGTATCTTTGTTGACCTGGAGACATATGTGAGGGGAAAATTATTTAACAATTACATAATTTCCTGCAATAGTTAATACTTTTACTTCCTCAAAAAAGTTAGTTTTTAAATGATTTAATCTTATAACTCTATTCTTTACATTGGAACTTCCCCTTTCAGATTTTTAGCAGCCTTGACTCTTAAGTATTCTTTTTCTTCATTCAAATAACTCCCTATCAAGAAAGAAAGTCCCTTCTCCCATCCCTTCATTTCTTATAGTAAAAACCCTAGGCTAATATGGCACCAACAGAGTTTTATAACCAATAGACATTTTATCTGTTAGAAGCTATAATTGAACATGCAGTAGACATTCTTAACCTGCTTACTTAAAAAGTAATCAGAAAATTGTAATTTGGAGGCTCTATGTATTAAGAACCAAAAAGGTTAATGCACCTTTTATGTTAACTTTGTGCTTGGACCTCTTTGTATGGACTTCAAATGTATTACAACCATTCTGCCTCTTATTTTAACTAAAAATTTCAGAATAAGGAAGTAAATGTAATTTTTATACAAGGGTTAAGTTTTAAATGTTTATTCATAATGTTTGGAATGCTTAGAATTTACACTTCAAAAATGGAAATATTTATTAACTGTGCAATAGAGAAGAGAAATAAATTTCCTTGCTTTCTTTCTGGCCCAGGGAAGACTTATGGTCAGGATTTACTAGTAATCAAGAATAAGACCCTGAACCCACTGAATGGCAGAGTATATCTTACAGACTGAAGTCAACAGCATTCCATTTCATTTTCCCATTCCACATTCTCTCCTTATCTGCAAACACCAACTCAGAAGTATATTTTCTGAGTTTTCACAATGTGAATTTTACACCAAATCAGAATTTTATCATCTAAAGAATTCTATGCCATTTGCCACAGAATGGTACCCCAAATATCAACAGGCTGAAAGCTAACTTTAGAACTGCTGTTGTGCAGTCCAGGAGGAGAGAATAGGGAAGTGAATGTAGGTGCTGAAGCTACAGCCATTCAAATATCTTTATCTTGGTATTGAGGTATAAGGAGGGGTAAATCACAATTTTTAACTGCCTAATGCTAAAATGCCTCGTTTTTTCTTTAAAAATAACTTAAAATAAAAAGTCAGCCTCAATGGAGAATTTTTTCTATTCATTTTTCAAAAGGAATTTCCTATTGGTTTGGATATGTTAGGAGCCTCTTAGCTACCTAAGCAGACCTGCCCACCCGTGAGAACACTGTCCACATGCTGCTTAACTGGAAAGGCTTTATTCTTTCCTCTGGGTGTTTGCATCTGTTGGTGAGTGAAACAGCCCAGGTGTGTGTTTAAGAAAATAGGATTGGTTAGGCATTATCTTTAGAATTGCCCATTCCAAAATAGAGTGAGGTCTAGTTCACACTTAAAAAACCAAACATTTTGAACCTTTTTTAAGGGCCTGACAGAGAGATTATCATAAACAACACTCTTATACATTCTTTTGGTAGTTCAGTCCACCTTGCCAACCCCCAGAACCATGAATATTCACGTAAATTGTAGGAGTTTCTCTAGTGCTGCTGTGTCAGTGTTTTGATTAACTAAATACTGCTGTTGAAACACTGTAGCTGTTAAATGTCAGAGATGCAGCTTTATTGAAAATCCCCCTAAACACTGACACTGTGCTAAAGTTAATAATGCACTGGGGGTCTGGCGCTTGAGAAGGCACCTGTGCCTTCTGTAGTGCTTTGTGATGGTGTTCTTACGAGGCACTCCACAACCAGGCTGCTTCACTGTGCCTTCAAATATCTTGGTATCTAAGGAGCAAGATTTGTTTGTTGGTTGGTTGGTACTGGGTCTGAACCCAGGGCTTTGTATATGCTCACCATGAGCCTTGCCATTGATGACATCAATGGTAACAGACAGGAAATACATTTGAACAGTGACAGAATTTTTGAAGATCTTTCACATGGAAATTTTATCTGAAATAGTTTAGTATTTAATATTTTAAGTATTTGTTCTGCCATTAATGTCATAATTATGATAGATTTTTTTTAACTTCAGTCTTACCATTTTTTAACTTAGTATATAAAAAGTAATTACTACATTTAAAGAGTTAAATTAATTGATTTTTTTTTTAAGTATTTCACTGACATGCCAGAACTAATCATTGAAAGCAGTTAGGGAATGCACTTCCAAAGAAGGTGAAACCTGGAATTGTCAATCTCAATAACTGAGATTCATTTTAAAATAAATATAATTTGCCCAATTACCAAAAAGCAATTTTCTAAAGCTCTTCTATAAAGGAAGGTGGAAAAGCATGGACACTGTGCACTATTAATGCACATTTTTTCCTTTCGTGTCTCTTCACGTCATCTACACATTTAATTTTTGAGTGAAGGATATAATAAAATAATTTAAATTTGGGTATAACTTATTTTTATTGAAGTAATAATATTAGTGTTTTCTTACTTTGAAGGAAAATGAGGTATCCATTCCTTCAGAGATTTTTCAGCATACTTGATTTTTAATATTTTAATTCAAAAGTAATTTAGCTTGGACAGGAAATCAATATGGTATGTTTTATAGAGGCTTGTGCTTGCATAAACAGACTTGAGTTCTTCATGGCGGTGATCATGATGTAGCTCTAAGCGGTTGCAATGGTCAAACACGGGGAGGTGTGCCTCGCCTGTACCGTTGATGGGGGACATGAGAAGACCTGGGCTTTGCCACTTCTCAGTGTCTGTAATCACCTCATCATTAGCTTTCATACTTCCGTTCATTTTTTAGATAATAATACTGCTCAGTAATAAATTTGGTCTGAAGATTGGTTTAATCTGAAGATCTACTATAGTTGGTAACTTCTTTTTTCATTTGATTTTTAAAAGGTCTCTGTGCTTTTTGACCTGTCCCGTAATGGCTGGAGGACTTATGTACTCACCAAATGAACTTCAAGTTTATTTCTGCTTAAAACTTGAAAGAAATCCTTGTGCTCATTCATTTTCTATACCGTTTTTCCTGAGGATAACAAAGGTAGAAGGTTACATTCAGACATTTGATTATCCTTTTTCCTCCCCTCCCCACTGTGTTCGCTTGTACTTACAAATGAATTATATTTAATCATTGTAGGAAAGAGTTGTTAATAATTAAATATATAGCAATTCAATTCCATTTCTAGGTGCTTATATTTTAATATATGGCACACTTTGATTTTTTTTCTTCTGTCTCCTTAGTAAAACACATGTATGAATCATGTAACCCCATAGAAAACTATTCTTTATTACTGGGAACTCTGCACTTTGAAAGAACACCACTTTATAATGAAAGTGAATTTAAATAAACAAACCCTTAAACTAAATTTTTTCAAACTTACACTTGCCCACCATATACTGTCTAATACCAGAAATTATAGTTTTCACATCTGAAATGTTAAGCAATTTTTATTTTGTCAGGTTACCTACACATCAGAACAGAGAAATAAAATGTATAATTTTAGCATATTTGAGTGGCCATTTTTCATATAATAGGTGATTTATACCATTCCTTGAAAATACATCCCAAGCAACTGACTCTGTTGTGTGCTTCTCTGGATATTTCAGTGCAACAATAAATGTAAATAAGGTATACAAACCAATGTTACTTGCATTAATTAATTACAGTTAGCATCAGCAAGGTCTTTAAGAGTGTGGGTCAGTCCTTTGAGTGACGAATCAGGAAAGTACCCTTGACCTCTCCACAAGCAGTGTCTCTGAAACAGCTGTGTTTTGTTATTACACTTGCTTCTGTAATAAACAAGTTAAACTGACTTTAAGGTTTCAAAAGCACTTTTTTAAGTGACTAAAAATTTATGAATTACTGCTCAGATTGATCTGACTTCAAACTTGAAATTCATTGGTCATTTAACTCCCTCATATATTAGAAAGTCAAGGGAATTATATATGAATTTATACATCTGTAAATATTTCTTCCAGATATTTGGGGATTGGCTCTTAAGTAATGTCAGTAATTTATATGAAGAAAAATGCTACAAAGTCATAAGGAATTGAACAATTAAAAGAAAGCTTGAAGACATATTTATATGCGTGTATGTATGTAATCCAAATATACATACATACATACCACATACATGCATGTATATGAGATTAAGTTATACCTTCACCTTAACTGACTGGTTTACCAATATATGAATGGATCCTTTTTCAGAAACAAGAATTATTTAATATGAGTGTTCAGAAATCTATACTAGTGAAAATAATTCATACATATAAACACACACATCAATTACTGATAAGGCCGCCAGATTGTTTTGTTTTTATTTTGAGACAGGCAATTCCTCCTGCCATGGCCTCTTACTGCTGGATTACAGGCATAAACTACTATGCCCAGCTTTATTTTCTTTACTTTTTAAAAAAAAAAGTATGTATGTGTACACTTTTTATATTATACATGTACATGTGCACATACATAACTGAATCTACTAGATGTATTGTAAGTCCATCTTTATAATTTTGCAGTCTGTCTGTGCTTATAAATACCCACTTGAGGTTTTTGTTTGTTTTCTTTTATGAGACTAGCCTGGGATGGCCTTAAACTACTGATCCTCTTGCTTCAGCCTCCAAAGAACTAGGATTACAGGCATGAACTATCATTCCCAGCTAAATACCTATGTCCTATGAATATGTTTGTATACAGATATTTGCAATTAGGAGAACTAACCTTGTGGCTGTGTGCTAACTTTGTCTATAAAATAAAGTCTCCGTGTTTGTATGTCTTGGATCTCTGACATTTCCTTTGTTTTACAGTTGTACTATGTATTTTTTAGAAAAGTATGCTATGAAATTTGGACAGAAGGGCAGGCATATCGATGAGTTAATGTTCTGTATCACAGTATAAGGAAAAGAATGCCAGCTTAGGGCTGTGCTCTGGTTCCAAGTTTGAGTCTTTCATGTAGTATGTACAGAGGTTGTGGTTAAAATGTCTAACTCGGAAGAGCCTCAGTTCTCTCTCTCAAACCAGTGGTAGTGCCTGCCTCTCAGGACTTTATGAGTATGCAGTGAGGTAACTGCCGTACTTTACAGCTCTCCTCATAACATGTTAAACCAGGTAAGCTCCACACAGCAAGCCCGCGGCACCTCACCTTGAGATGGGCTCTGTTTCTAGCCCAGACTCAGACTGCTGCAGTAAGGAGCATGGACCAGCCTCTTGTTGGTCTCCTAACGTGTTTCCTTCTTACAGTTACTGGAGTTACAATACTCACAAGCTGTTCTCCTTTGCTTAGTATTTATACTTGTCTTACTTGTTTCGAAAAAATGTAGGTGAGTAACTTCTTTTTTTCTTTTTTCCCAAGACAGGGTCTTGCTATGTAGCCCAGGCTGGCCTGGAATCGCTGTATAGCCCAAGCTGGCCTGGAACTCGAGATCCTCCTGCCTCAGCCTCATGAGTGCTGAGATTACAGGCGTGCGCCACCACGCCCGGTTTAGGTGAGTAACTCTTAATTAAGTACAGCAAACAAATTATTTTCTTAACTTGATTTACCTGAAAATCAGCATAAAAAATTTAAGATTAGACCACAAAAGATTTAAGTTACTTCCTTTCCTATAAAAATAACGATGTAAAGTACATATCATACATACAAATGCAATGCATGGTTAGCACTGGGTTTAATCCCCAGCATTAAAGAAAGCAGAGGTAAGAAAGGGAGAGAGGGAGGAAGATAAGTGATGACATCACTTTGAGATACATGGATTAAGCTACTATGTGCACAGTTTTTAACTGATAACTTCAGTGTCCTGTGACTAGTTACTGTAAGCAAATTATACAAATCGTTCTAATGAGAATAATATGAAATCAAACAGCTCACAGCAATTATAGTATCTTATACAAGAAAGAGAGGGATTGTTTTAATAAGATAGGAAGGGAAACCAAAAATATACCAGGGTTTTACACTTCAGGTAAAACTTGTGCCTGCCCATGACCGATGCCACAGATGAGCCAGAGAGCATCACAAAATATGAGAGCTGACTGAGCTCTGCAGTTTGCCAGCTGTGCTCTTGTTTGGGTTCCGAAAAACCCAATGCCAAATTAGACATTTTCTTGATGTGCGTGGTGTGTGCCTGCCAAAGAGCATTCCTAGTCCAGGTTCCTGTTTTAAGACAAGCAAGGACTAAGACAGAATGTCTTACAAAAACAAAAGAACAAAGCTGGGAAGATGACTCAGTGCTTAAGGTCACTGGCTGGTCCAGAGGACCTGGGTTTGATTCCCAGCACCCATGTGATGGCTCAGAGCTATCTGTAACTCCAGTTCCAAGGGATCCATCACCCTCTTCTGGCTTCTGTGGGTGTCAGGCATACACAGACATAAGTGCAGGCAAAACACCCACACACTTAAAATAAAATTTAAATTTTAAAAATGTAACTTAAAAAAAAAAAAGAAGACTACCCTGGGGCAGGTCCTTGAAAGCTGTGAGATTTTCTGCCTTTGTGCCTGATGGCTAACAGTATTCAGTAGAATAAGCAGGCTTGGGAGGAGAAGTCAGATGGAGTTCTAGTCAAAATGAAAAGCTTGGGATTTATTTGGGCTCCCATGTATTAACTAATAAATACAATAGACCTCTGGTTCTAATCTATAATTATCAGTGGCGGTTTATGGTTGGAAGATATATATTTAACGTGATTTCCATGCCTTACACTCTACCACAGTAAACCTGTCGATAAAAATATCTGTGAATTCACACGTGTGTATTCTTTTCTGTCCCTTCCCTTATATCCTATCTCTACGCCCTCCTTAACCCTCCCCTACATCAAAGCTTGTGGTCCTTTCCATCTGTGTACTAAAAGGTTTCTTTGTAAAGCAGGCCATTTGTCCGTCATTGTTTGGGGTCCAAACAGTGGTAAGACACCCTGTCACTGATCCCGTGTGCTATGAATGGCAGCTCCTCTCCGGACAATTGGCGGAGGGGCTGAGAAATATTCCTGAGAGGATTATTTAACCTTTCAATTTAGAGGGCACAAAGCCTAGCTGATTAATGAACTTTCTGATGGGTGCCGATAAGCGGATCTATTTCTTTATTTCCCCTAAAAGTGATTCCTTCTCCTATCCATATTACTATAATCTTAAACATAAATGTGGCAAATAGATTAAAAAACTGCACTAAAGAGTTTATCTGGCTGGCAAACTGAAGGAGCTAAATTAAAATTGGTAATGACAGCAGTGGCTCAGCCTCATATATGGTTTTTAAATGCACTGTGTATTTTGAAGAGACTTATTCTCCAGCTTGCCTGGTAATGACTGCTTTTGGTGCAGTCTGGGGCTGGTTTCTGTTATCCCCACCTCATGCTCCCCCCCCCCAAAAAAAAATGAGTTGTGTTATCTGGATGGCTGCAGACACATGCGCACCCCTTCCTCACTGCATGGGCAGACAAGGTCGATAGCATTACAAGGTATTTGTGGCAGTGCTTGTTTCAGCTTTCAGAGCTGCCAGTTTCCAGGCAGATTTGAATTACAAAAGAAGAAGCTGGCATGAAAATTGAAAGGTTTTATCGGCTGGTCTGAAGCCTCATAGCACATTGCTTATTTATGCAGTCCATTTGCACCAGGAAATATAAAAAGGAAATACATTTTTAAAATAAGGCCATAAAGACCCAGATATGTTTAAGATGGCAAATAAAATATAGATACCTATAATATCTTTCCAGGAAACGATTTTCACTTAATGTTGCACATTACTTCAGAAGAGCATTTATGTTGCCGTCATAAATGTGTGAGTCTGTGTCACTATGTAGGTAGTCTCTGGGGATTAAGAAGGAAGCCCGATGCTAACTTACTTTAAAATTAAAATAGACGGAGGGATAGCTCTGCAGTTGGAGAGCTACATTGGAAATATTTAAATAGGGTGGTAAATTAAACTTAAACTAACATTTTTGCATTCCATGTAAAATTAGCCATGGCCCAGTGAATAAATGCCGCTACCTTTAGAGAAAATTGGGATGCTCTTTAAGCCAGGAAGATTGGGCGCACTGCTGGGCTCCTTACTGTCTTGCATGTGCTCATTGTTCTCTGAGCTTTTTTTTCTGTTTTTGTTGTTGGGGTTTTTAGTGGGAAGTGCATCATTCACAGAAAGGTTGGAAAGCGGTCAGTTTAATAGCTCCTTCTTACAAAGCTTTTAGGTATAGCCTATTGTTTTCTTAATGGTATAAATATGCAACTCCACTACTAAAATTTATGCCAGTAACATACATATTCATCGTACTTTAACAGTTTTTTGCTTACTGAGAAACAATACACCCATGTAATGTCTTAAACTCTTGATTACATAAAATGAAGGCATTTGGTAGTACAAGGCCTTGAATAATTACTGGTTTTACCATTGGTCACTTGCAGCCTTTCAACCCATGGGTTTGTGAAACTCAAGTCTATCCAAGAGTGCAATAGGGAGGAAGTTGAATGTGTATTGGAAATATCAAGTCAATAAAGCAACACTCTTACTTCGCTTCAATTCAGATGAACAGTGTTCAAGAATCCATTTTCCGGTAAAGTAAAGTATTCTTAGCTAAACCAAGAGAGGTACAATTTTTTTGTAATTTTCATTTTTGCCAGTGTCTGGTACCAGTCTCATACTGTCCTGACCTCAACTAATTACTTCATGTAGGGTTTTTTTTTAGCAGAAAACTATCAAAAGCATACATGCCTGCTGCATGCTAATGATGTGCTGTACATTTTTTTCATGAATTTTCATAAGGATTTTTCTACGTAGCATGTGTGGCTTAATGATGTAATCACCCGATAGACTAGAAAATGCTCCAAAGGAGACGTTCCGGTCTGTTGTATACATAATACATGTTTCAAAAATCTGCCTAATTAAGGAATTACCCAATGAATTGGGAGTCTATTGGATATATGACATAGTTTTAACACATTAAAAAAATATATGCATTACTATATATAGTACTTTCAATACTTTTTAAGGGTATTGGAAAATTAATAGTAATGTTTCCTGGGTTGCAATAGTTATTTTTCTCAGTAAGAAAAAAATTAAAACTTTCATTAAAAAAAAAAACATTGTCTTAGCTGGGGCAAAGATTTTTTTTCCCAATATCCTCAAAGAAAAGTAATACTGTAAATATTTACGAGAACATAGACCAAGAGAAGGACTTGTCCAAAGCCATAATGGACACAGGCCTGGAGTTGAGGTCACAGGTGGAGGATCTGCCGCCAGAGACACCAACAGCAGAAAGTGTTAGCCTGCACACTGCCAGTATATAGGGTCCCAGATGGTGCTTCATCACAAATTCAACCCTGGTTTGGGGGGGGGGGGGTATCCCTGCCCAACTTTTAAAGTTCCCCTTGCATCCCTCTGTGCCCGGATGATGATGACAGTGATGCTCGTCCTTGTCTGGATACTGATGATCTAGCTACTGGGTCAGAGGAAAGGGCCCACACCTGTTCTTCCCTGCTTACTCGCTATAAACTAAAACAGAGAAGAGACCTCTGCTCATTACTGGGTAGCTAAGAAAAGTCAGCATCACTGCTAGGAAAGAAGTATATTTAAAATTCAAACTTTTTCTGCTCCAATGTCAAATAGATGCCAGAGGATCACTCCAGCTAATGGACTTTGAATGAGTGTCCCTTTGGATGGGATAACATTTTATTGAGAAAGCCTATTTCATTTTGGGGTTAGGTTTTTAAAATATCAGTATTAAGGAAGGGGTTGTAATATTAGTTTGTTGAAAGAATAAAATTATTTATAAGTAGTTGGGATGAATAAGGTTGTTCTCAAATGTGAAAATTACATCAATTTTAAAAGATACACATGCAAATGCAACATATTTAGAAAGATTTGAGCTAATCTCGACTTTCCTCAGTGTTGTATTTGATTATACATATATTTACCCCAGCCATTTAATATGCTTTTTAAAATATGTTCATATGAAAACTGTCTTGATAAATAAAAACATATGGTCTTGTCTTTGAGCATATGTATGATTATAAAAATAAATCCATTTTTTTCAGTCACAAGAGTAGAAAATTCCCTTTAATTAGTAAAATTGATTGCATATCCTATATAGTAATGAGCTTCAACTAGATGTAAGCTCTCATTGGATCAAAGTCAGTTTAGATAAGGGCAGCCCAAGGTCACAGAGGGAGATGCCCAGCAGGTTCATTTGCATAAAAAATTACTGTTAGAAATAGGACACTGAGGCAGCTCTAGCATTTTGATCTCTTGGCCTTTGTCATGGAGATTCTTAGTAGTGAAGGGAGTAAGGCCAGTGTCCCAGATAATGATTAACTGTTTTAATGGCATTCATTCATTCATTCCACACTAACTATTCATGCAGAAAAAAGGGTTATGTAAAGTGACATTAGAAGAAAATCATTTGTAATCGGTGCATCAGGCTGCACTTGGAGGAGACATTAGGAGTGAATCCATGGCGTGGTCGGCTTATGCTTTATCTTCTGATATTTACTGAGTTTACTGGTGCATGAAAAGCTTTCAGCAAGAATAGCAGATGGGATGGACCTTTCATAGGTAATGCTATCTACCAGGTTATTACTTCTATATATTGATAGTAAAGTAATCTCCAAGATATCACCCTACAAATATAGATTATTTAAATGTCTGTAACCAAAAAAAAAAAAA
>CABHPQ010170636.1:34242-87028 GCA_902168405.1 Peromyscus aztecus | reverse complement strand
TTAGGTATTTATTGCTTGTATATATGGTATATAGTTATTGTACTTTTGTATATAGTTTTTCTTATATTAGTCATAACTTTTTTTCCTTTTTTCTTTTTATTAAAATAGAAAAGGGGAAATATGGTGATATTTTATTTGTACTGAAATGTGATTTTATTTGTATGTTAATAAATAAAGTTGCTGCCGGGCGTTGGTGGCACACGCCTTTAATCCCAACACTCAGGAGGCAGAGTCAGGCAGATCTCTGTGAGTTCGAGGCCAGCCTGGGCTACCAAGTGAGCTCCAGGAAAGGCGCAAAGCTACACAGAGAAACCCTGTCTCGAAAAACCAAAAAATAAATAAATAAATAAATAAATAAATAAATAAATAAATAAATAAATAAAAAGTTGCCTGGGGGTCAGAGCTAATAGCAAGCCATAGCAGAAGCTGGGTGATGGTGGCACACACCTTTAATCCAGACCACATGACAGGCAGATCTCTGTGTGTTCAAGGATACAGCCAGCATGGAGACACACACCTTTAGTCTCAATATCAGCCATAGAGACCTGGAGGTCTGTATAGACAGGCAGTGACAAGAAGGTCATGTGGTTGGGTTTACAACCAATGAGAAGGCAGAACAGAAAGTCAATAAAAAGACAGACACACAGGAAGTAGGTCTCTTGCTGAGGGGAAGGACAGCAGTGGCAGGAAGGGTAAGAAGGCGGTTTTAAGTCTCAGCTCTCAGCTACTGCTCTGACCTCTTGGGCTTTTAACTCTGCAGTTGGCTCTGTATTTCTTATTTAACAAGACGATTACATCTATGGCTGGTCCCTAAAGACCACTTATTTAAATATATGAGATTATAGAGGTCATTCCTATTTAAACTGCCCCAAACCCCAACACCGTTGCTCCTATTAACAGACTAAATGAAATGTAAGAAACTGTGATTGGTAAAGAAAGAGGGACATATGACATCTCTCTTTCTTCAGACTTGGAAAACTATGTAAAAAAAGGGGGTGGGGGAGAAAACATCACAATTACCTCTTCTTCAAATTTAAGAAATTATGTGTGAGAATGGCTATAGACTAGACAAAAGGGAAGAAGATGGAGGTACTGGGCTTTTGTTGATATACTTCAAAGAAAAGCGATTTCTTCCTGGTAAAGCTTGGCTATTTTTATGAATTCATTTTTATCCTATCATCTATCTTCTTTTTAAAGTGTTCTGTTACATGAATAATGGTCAAAAGAATGGGACCTGAGTTGTATCTCTGACCCTGAATAGAAACATGACATTCTGAACTTCTGAAGTGCCCATGAGGTCACAAGATTGTTATCTAGAAGAAGGCTTTAATATCATTCTCCTGTGAAAGTCAACCCAAATGGGCCTCAGCAGGAAAATTCCTCTCAGGAAAGCTATTTGTTCCAGAGACTTTAGCAATAGTTAAAACCTGCCTTAAAATGCACTTAACCACAGTGGTCTCTCTAGCTGAGGTATACTCTGACTCCTAGACAGTGATTTCACCTGTAATGGTCCCTCTGGCCAGCACCAACTCTCACCCTTGAGGATTTTGCACACACTACTAATAAACTCCACCTGTCTGCCTTCTGCAACACATAAGCGTAGAAACAGATGAACTCATTTGTGTCTCCTCTACAATGTCAGAAAAGTGATTAGCATCAAACTGACAAAGTCCAGTGCTTTCACTGGCAGCAATTTGACAAGATACTTCACTTTCCTTGATAGCCCTGGCTATCTAAACATATCTATTTTCAAACTGCACTTCACAGAGTAAATCTATATCTATATGTATATCTATATACAAAGGCTAAATAGCGTGGCTACAACGGGTTAAGAGGTTGCAGATGTTCAAGAGGTTGCAAAAGTCAGAAAAGAAGGGAAACTAATAGAAATTCAAAGATATCTGTGGGAAGTGAGATAACCAGCCAACCAGAGTGAAGACAAATTTCTAAATGGTCTTATTAAATAAAAAACACGGAGCCAAATATAGGGGTGAAAGCCTGAGAGAAAGATCAGGGAAATAGGAAAAGCCACAACTAACCTTACCTCACCCACCTGGCAGCTTCCGAATGCCAGTTACTTCCTGTCTACTCAGGCTTTATATGCCTTGCTTTTCTGCCCTCTCATTGGCTCTCTTAGCCCAACTACCTCACTTCCTCTTCCTAAACAGCTCTGTCACTTTCTGTCTGTCTGCACAGACCTGCAGGCCTCTATGGTTGGTATTGGGATTAAAGATGTGTGTCACCACACTTGGCTCTGTTCCCTAGTGCAGTCTTGAACACACAGAGATCCTGCCTGCTAAATGATAGGATTGAAGGCATGTGTTACCACTGCCTGACTTCTTTGTTTACTTAAAATGGCTTGCTATTTCCTCTGATCTCCAGGCAAACTTTATTCACTAAAGTACAAATAAAATATCACCACATTTTAGCACAAATAAAATATCACCATACCAGAGCTCTCCTGGGGAGAAGCAGTTGCTGTTGTAGGCTACAAGATCAGAGGTGAGCTGTAGAGTCGATTGTAGTTACAGAAGTGAAAAGATAAAACATGGTCTATACAAATGAAGGTTGATAGTTGGTCCAGACAGGCAAGCAGGGGCATGAGCAGATTGCAATCCAAGCAGGCTATGTCAGCAGCAAGCACTGAGCTGAGACAGAATTCCTTAGAGAGGTTAGAATTATTTGCCCATCAGTCCTTGGATCTAATCAGATAGGAACTTTCACCATCAGTGTTATGTGTCTGCTCCTTATAGGGTCCAGATGAGGGAGTTACAGCCTTTCCTTGGTCTTGTATGTCACTAGTAAGTTCTCAGGTCTGATTTTCCTGATACAATTTTAAAGCCCTTATGTGCCTGGGCAGTCCTGACGTGCCTTGATAATTTATAAGGTGTCACCCTTTCTGGCCTCAGAAATAAGTAATTTATCAGTCTGTGCCATATGAGTGGCATCAGAGTCACTCCATGTCTACACAGATGCAGAGTCATGCTCCATGTTTAAAATGTAATCAAAAGCTGCTTACAAAATGGATTCTTTCTGGGCAAGCCACAGTTTGAAGGCATACATTGTATGGAATAACTTATGCCAGGGCACAGCTAGTTCTCAACACCAGGATCTATGATCATCTACTCTGAATTCTTTTGACAGTGATCGCAAGACCAGAGAGCAGTGGAAAGGCCATGGTGAGATCCCAGTAATAACTTTAGGGTAGGATTTTTGTAAACAGTGATGTGGGTGAGCTTAATTTGGAGAACTAGGTGCCATCTGGAGCCAGTGGTTTCCTGAATTTGCTTCCTTCTCCCAAGAACAGAGAAACAGAGCGCCAATAGTGAGCAGAGAACTTGCAGATTAAGGAAAGGTAAGATAATCAAAAGCTGCTTACAAAATGGATTCTTTCTGGGCAAGCCACAGAGTATTCTTACTCAGAAGCCCAGGAGTGATTCCAAGAGAAGAATACCACCCCACCTTCCTGCCCAGTGGGCTTTTACGATTCTAATGGTGGCAACTGGATAGGCACTGGGAAAAGCTTTACTGAGATTGATCATTTTTTCAGTGCCTCTTGATCCAAGCCATTGATTCAAACACATCCTTTGTGTGCCTTCTGTTTGCAATTAGGTAGGTGATAGTGTATTGCCTTTGCAGTCAGAGGAGTGGTCACTCTTCATGGTCACCTTTGTCTATTTTCTGTGCCGATTCATTTTACTTGTTTTGTAGCATGTTGATGGATCCCTTCCCTTCCCTGGCCCCAGGCTATGTGTAGTTTATAATCTACCATGTGCCCACATCCTTCCTGCCTATGGAGAGACAACTCCTGGCTCAATAGTATTCGCACATCTTCTTCCTCTTTACTTTGTAGTTTCTCACAGTTTTCACATAACAGTCTAAGGCTTGGTGGACATTAAATTGTGTTATTCACTCCAGTTAATTGAGTAGTTGACTATTCTAAATATAGAACTTTGTGTGTGTGTGTGTGTGTGTGTGTGTGTGTGTGTGTGTGTGTGTGGTGGGGGTATATGCATGTCTAATTGTCATTTGTATGTACACTTGTATATGCAGGTATATATGGACATGTGCGTGCCTGCATTTGTAAGCCAGAGATTGATGTGGTATGCTGTGGGATGTTCTGTATGGCAAATGTGTTGCTAATAAAACACTGATTGGCCAGTGGCTAGGCAGGAAGTTTAGGCAGCACTAACAGAGAGAATAAAAAGAACAGGAAGGCAGAGGGAGTCACTGCCAGCCACCGCCAGGACAAGCAGCATGTAAAGATGCCGGTAAGCCACAGGCCATGTGGCAAGGTATAGATTTATAGAAATGGATTAATTTAAGATATAAGAACAGTTAGCAAGAAGCCTACCACGGCCATACAGTTTGTAAGCAATATAAGTCTCTGTGTTTACTTGGTTGGGTCTGAGCGGCTGTGGAACTGGCAGGTGAAAGAGATTTATCCTGACCGTGGGCCAGGCAGGAAAACTCCAGCTACACTGGTATATCTGTCTTTATTGTTCTCTATCTTATATTTTGAGACAAAGACTCTCTCTGATCCTGTAGTTCATCAGTTTGGCATGATTAGACAGCCTTTGAGCTCCATGAATCTGCCTGTCTCTACTACCAAGCTCTCTGCTAGGGTTACAGATGTACACCACTACACTTGGCTATTTATGTGAGTTCTGAACTCCAGTCTGCTGCCTACACATCAAGCACTTTACCGACTGGGTAATCCATTCCCCCAGTTCTCTAGAACTGGCTTTTGTAAATAACACCATTGATGAAAAAGTATAGCTCTCACCTAAGGGAATAACAGTTAATTCTAGAGCTAAATATGAGTGATCATGGATCAAGAACAAGGAAGGATTCAGGTTAACTCAAATATAATGTTCCAATTTGGCAACAAGAAGTTCTTGTAGTAACTACTCAAAAGTCATAAATCGAGACACCTTTTAAATATATTAGGGAGACATCAGGAAGGTAAGTAATAGCAAAGTAGAGAAATGTCAGTTATAAGTCTCAAATGCTACCTGGTGACATTCTTAACCTCTGGATTGGTAGAAGCTAGCGGTCTGTTAGCACATTAAGAGAAGATGTACCTCATGGTCACAAGGACAGATGTATGTGTCAGGGTATGCACAGAGGTGGGCAATAAATGGTTCTTAAGGGGCCTAAAGTAGCCCAAGATTACTTGGCTCCAGATCTATAACTTCCATAGTCCACAACATCAAAAGCTCTCATTGGTCAATCAGCTTTACAGAACCTTTAATGTAGTAATATTTTATTTGTACTCTAATAAATAAAGCTTGCCTGGAGATCAGAGGGAAAACCCAGCCACTATATTAAACATAGAAGACAGGCAATGGTAGCACATGCCTTTAATCCTATCACTCTGGAAGCAGGAATCGGTCTGGATCTCTGTGAGTTCAAGGCCACACTGGGAACAGAGCCAGGTGTGGTGGCTCACACCTTAAATTCCAACACTAGTTAACCATAAAAGTCTGGAGGTCTGTACAGACAGACAGGAAGTGACAGAACTGGACTAAAAGAGGAAGTGATGTAGCAGGGCAGAGAGGAAATGAAATGGCAGAACAGAAAGGCATATAGCTGTGGGTATACAGGAAGTAGATCTCTTTGGAGGCTGAGGGTCGATAAGGTAAGGTGAGGTTAGCTGTGGCTTTTCCTATTCCTCTGGTCTCTCGGGTTTTAACCCGATATCTGGCTCCGGGTTTTTATTAGTAAGACTGTTTAGCAATTCGTGTTACACTTTAACATAAGCACAGCTACTATTTTTTTCTTGAACTTCAGGTCACACCATTAACAAATAAAATTGACCACTTTTTTTTTTCTTTTTTTCCTGTAACAATAGGTTCCACTTGGTCATCTCAGGATTTGGTCAGGGTGACTCTGGAGATGTATGACTTTGTATTGACAAACTGTGTGTGTGTGTGTGTGTGTGTGTGTGTGTGTGTGTGTGTGTGTGTGAAAATGTGTGTTTAACACTGATACAAAGAAATAGTAGCCTGCCTTTGTCACCAAGAGATTCTTTGTTTTAGTAAAGCTTTTTCCTCCAGGCATAACATAACATTGCCATTATGGAGCAGAGAGGAACTTGACGAATAGTGATGGCAATGGAATAAGAACAATATAGTGACAGCTAAGGTCTATGGTAATGGCCATAAGGCTATTACCACTCACTACTGGAGGGAAAGGGGAAGGTCATAGAACCCTCACTTGAGATTCCAGCCATTACTCTCTTCTGCCCCCTAGGCTACTGTGACTTTGAGAGATGCTAGAGTAATACAGGAGATGGGAGGTTAACTAGAGGGGAACTCCATGATGCAGTCTTCGTGAAATTTTTCAAATAACGAGGCTTGCCTTTTCAATGACGCAACTGTTATGAGTCTCCTCCACTCCTGTAAGTAATCCCACAGTCATATTCTGATGAGTAAGTCCATTTGATCACCAAGTGGGCTTGGGTGGAGTCCTTGTCTGTCTTTTATTAGTGCCCTACCTGGGCTGAATAAATATTTGTTCATATCTCCCCAGGACAAGCTATGCAATAAACCCATTATTGGTTTTCTGTATTCAAACGTACGGGAAAATGCATCATATACTGAGCCAGTGCATGAAAATAATAGTATCCTGAGGCAGCTAGACTATCAACAAAACATATGACCCTGCCACTGCCCTCTTACAGCTTTCTCCATTTCTAAAACAAGGGACATAAAATAGGCAAGCTCAAGGGTCCTTGGTTCTCGAATTCTCTACTATAATTCTCATCAGTCATATAGCACTGTCAAGTTATTTAACATTTTTTCTAGTTCCATTCAGATTCTATAAAACTGTAGATAATTTTGGGTACATTCTCTGCAGTCTGTAAAGAGTAAACAACAGTCCACTAATTCCACTGAGCCCTGTTCTGTAGCAAATCTGAGAAGATGGTCCTAGGTATCATTCTATAGTGTTGAATATGACCCCATAGTGTTGAATATGACCCTCTTAGCAGGAGGCCATGGAAGGGGACAACTAGTGTTCAACAGGTCAAACCACCAGATGAATAACTACCCATGGGGAGCCCCACCTGGCAAGGCCATGAGGTCACTGACTGTGAATGACCAGTTGTTCCCGTCTGTAACTTTCTCATGTGCCACCACTTACTTCCCTAAAAATAACAGCTGTGGGGTCCTTTGCACAGTCCATTGGCAGTGTTTTACATCTTTGGGCACACATACTGCTGTGGATGGTCAGGAAGATGATTTCTGTTGTATAATAAGCTGTATAATTTTGACCGTTAGAAATAATACTAGAATATTTTTTTCTTAATTGACACAGGAAAGTAACAGTATTCTCAATCTCAAGGGCAGCTAATTTTAGACTTCAGAACAAATTTAAAATAGACTAAGTTGCCCCTGCAGAAAATACAGAAAGACTAGTCCCCAAGTGTTTATTGCTAAATTAAGGTCAGGCTGTTTACATTGAGACATAAACCCTCCACCATAATTGACTACATGTACTCCCAGGCTCAAGGTTCAGCCAACTAATTGTTTATTACAAGTCCTAAATTTCAATTTCATTCTCTGTCTGGGAACACTAACCAGTCAGGCTATGTGCTTGGCCAAGCGTTACTCACTGGCTGGTCAGTGTGACTTTCCTAGCCTGAGAAAAACTGTAAAACTTAATCATGTGTTATGAGAATGGGTCGGACCCTGAAAATGTAACATATAATTGTCCAGAATTTGGCTGTGAGCGGAACATCAGTGTAGAGAGTTTGGCTGTGAGAGGAACAGCAGTGTAGAGAGAGGGTCCTGTATGGAGCTATGTAGGGGAGCTGTGTGAAAAAAAAAGCAATGTGAAGGAACTGTGAAAAGAGCTGGGCAGAAGAGAGAGTGTATGTGCTTTGTGAGACAGAGAGAACTGGAACTAAAGAGAATTGGAACTAGAGAGAACTAGAACCAAAGACTTAGAACAGAGAGATTTAGGAGAGAGTGAGTGAGAGAGTGAACGAGTAAAGAGTGAATGAATGACGCAGTAGTGAATGAATGATTCAGTAGTGTGTAGAGGAATGTAACAGAGTAGAAAAATATATAGCTGTATGTAAAGAGAGGCAGCTGTGTGGAGACAGAGAGGTTTTCAGAAAAAGAGATATTTTTGTTTGTTTGTTTGTTTGTTTGTTTGTTTGTTTGTTTCGAGACAGGGTTTCTCTGTGTAGCTTTGTGCCTTTCCTGGAACTCGCTTGGGAGACCAGGCTGGCCTCGAACTCATAGAGATCCGCCTGCCTCTGCCTCCCGAGTGCTGGGATTAAAGGCATGCGCCACCACCGCCCGGCGAAAAAGAGATATTTTTATTTTATAATTTAATTTAATTTTACATATCAGCCACGGATTCCCTTGATCTCCCCCCTCCCTCGCCCCCCTTCCCCCCAGCACACCCCTCATTCCCATCTCCTCCAGGGCAAAGACTCCTCTAGGGATTGAGTTCAACCTGGTAGATTCAGTCCAGGCAGGTCCAGTCCCCTCCTCCCAGGCTGAGCTAAGTGTCCCTGTATAAGCCTCAGGTTCCAAACAGCCAGCTCATGCACTGAGCACAGGACCCTGTCCCACTGCCTGGATGCCTCCCAAACAGTTCAAGCTAATCAACTGTCTCACTTATCCAGAGGGCCTGATCCAGTTGGGGGCTCCTCACCTATTGGTTCATAGTTTATGTGTTTCCATTCCTTTGGCTATTTGTCCCTGTGATTTTTCCAACCTTGGTCTCAACAGTTCTCGCTCATATAAACCCTCCTCTTTCTCGCCAATTGGACTCCTGGAGCTCCACCTGGGGCCTGGCTGTGGATCTCTGCATCTGGTTCCCTCAGTCATTGGATGAGGTTTCTAGCATGACAATTAGGGTGTTTGGCCATCCTATCACCAGAGTAGGTCAGTTCGGGCTGTCTCTCAACCATTGCCAGTAGTCTATTGTGGAGGTATCTTTGTGGATTTCTGTGGACCTCTCTATCACTTTGCTTCTTCCTATTCTCATGTGGTCTTCATTTATCATGGTCTCTTATTCCTTGTCCTACCTCTCTGTTCTTGATCCAGCTGGGATCTCCTGCTCCCCTAAGCCCTTCATTACCCCCACTCACATCCAGGTTATTCATGTAGATCTCATCCATTTCTCTGTCATTGGGTGATCCCTGTGTCTTTCTTAGGGTCCTGTTTTCTAGGTAGCCTCCCTGGAGTTGTGAGTAGCAGTCTGGTCATCTTGAAAAAGAGATTTTTTAAGATCAAGTAAAACAGAAAGTTACCATCAGAAAGCATGTGTTTCCTCATTTTTCCCCTCAGATAGAAAAAAGTCTAGCCCTTAGATACAAATTTTTCCTAAGCCCTCACCACCTTCATGGATTTTTGTATATATTCTGGAGGTGGCCTTGGATCAGGCTCTCCAAAGGCCATCAATACCCCTTGCTTAGTTGCTTCTGAATAGGGCTGCCTTTCTGTGACCAAACATGGTTCTGTCCCTGTATGCACAATGACTACAGTCAACTTTCTTTTACCCTTTCATCGTATTATTTGTTCTTTGTACTTTTTTCCATCACTCTAATCATTGGCTGCCCTGTGGACAGTAGTTTAGAAAAACACCACAGAGCCTGACTGATATTATATTTACTCTTACAGTGATACTCTTATTTTCCTATTATATTAATTAGTTTATTTCTAGTATCTAAATAATTTTAAGTGACCAATGTTTCTACTAAAAGCCTTAGAAGATTGTAATATATTTTTATTTTATTTCTTTACCCCAATTTTTAAATAATATTTTTAATTCTTTGAAAATTTTGTGCATATATTAAAGCAAATTCACTAGCCAACCTTCCCAACCTGTTTCATCAGGAATTGGTCTAATGAACTACAACCATGGACACTGTACCTTTTGGATTTCTATTAGACTCAACCTGAGTGTACCCTACCACATGATCCAAGGAAAGAAAGCAAACGAAGATAAAAGAAATGGACAGAAAGAATATTCCTCTAGAGCAGTGTTTCTCGACCTGTGGCTTACAATGCTTTTTGACCCCTTTGGGGGCCAAATGATTCATTCATAGGGGGAAAATACAGATATTAGCATAACAATTCGTAACAGTAGCAAAATTACAGTTATGAAGTAGCAACAAAAATAATTGTATGGTAGGGGTCACCACAACATGAGGAACTGTATTAAAGGGTTGCAGCATTAGGAAGGTTGAGAACCCCTGCTCTAGAGCCACTCAACATTTCCTGAGGTTGGTTCTATGTGGTATTTCTGCTTCCCTGAATAATTCTCCTTCAGTGGGTTTTTCTACTGAAACCAGCTCAAAAGTGCCAAACTATCTCTTCTGGGAACAGTTACACATGTTTGTAAATCATCTTATTAAGCCTTTTTAGAATCCTTCTAATTTGGGTCACCTCTTTTCTATTAGTTCCTACAGTAATGGCAATATGGCATGAGAAGAGGAAATTAGTATTAATATTCCTCAGAAGGTCTCCATAGAAATCTTTCACTGCTCAAGTAAGGATACCTCCTTCCTCTTCTGTGCTGCATCTAAGAAGAGAACCTGTAACTCAGACACAGAGCAGGGCAGCCTACATCTTTCTGTAGTACTCTTAGTCACTTTCTGGTTCACATGGGTATGAAAGTCCTGAGTTCTTACTTTAGTTCAGGACTCCTTATAAGGCATGTCTGTGAAATCAACTGAAGTCACCCAGGACAAGACCCAATAACAAAGGAAAATCTGTGACTGCTTTAGAAGACAAGGAGAATGACTATCAAAAGCATTAAAGGTAAAATAATAATTGCCTTTATTCCGTAGGTCTTCCTTAACTTATTGTGGTTTTATTTGCTATTTAATGTCACTGTAAATACGAGGGAGCTAAAATCTTAAATTATGAACAATTTTACCTTTCATCTCTCAATTATGCAATTCAAACAGACTGAAATTACATATAATTCATGCTATGTAACTTATACATGACAAATATTTCACCATTAACAGAACAGTGAAAACACTACACAAAAATACTGAAATGTTTTAGTCTGCTTTTCAGTAAGCACATATGCTACCAATACTATGCCAATGACATTTCTAAGTAAGGAAGCACTGAAGGAAGATGAACTGTGCCCAACTTCAAACTGAAACCTTCTGTAAGGCTGATTAGAACTAATTAGAACTTCAATAATTGTAAAGACTTCAGAATATTACAGGTCCAGAACCTAATTACAATTCATCTTGGGCTATTTTTAGTTGCTATTAGGGCTATTATATTTGCCCAACTCTGTATCAGACTTAACATCCTGAGAATAACAGACAGCACTTTTTGGACTGTATTAACAAAACAGTAGTTTTTAACAATGAAAAGACTGAGTCCTCAGACAGCATCCAAGGTCGATAGCTGAGGTTTTTTTGCACAATGCTGTGGCCACATACTTAAACCTTCCACCAATGTGTTTGAAGAGTGCCTTGATGTATGACTGACATTGTTCTGTGACTATGAACACTTCACAAAACTGCTTCTACATTGGAACATGGAATCTCGGGTAACCTGAATCTGTGGGGCCATGGCCTCTCATATTTGGCTCCAGAACAAACTATCTCTCATCCCTTTTGATATGAGGGTTGTGTTTTGGGTTCCACAAAAGTCATCGATGGATTTATCACCATCTTTACCTTGTCATGGAAGTCTTTTGATTATAATTTCAAAAAAAGAACACCAGATGGGCAGTGGTGGAGCAGGCCTTTAATCCCAGCACTCCAGAGGCAGAGGCAGGCAGATCTCTGTGAGTTCTAGGTCAGCCTGGGCTATAGAGTGAGGTCCAGAAGAGGCTCCAAAGCCACACAGAAAAACCCTGTCTCAAAAAAACAAACAAAAAAAAAACAAAAACAAAAAAAACCACCAGTATAACTAATGAAACTGCTTATGTGACTGATTCTATTGTGTAAAAGTCTTGATTAAAGGAAATGAGAGAAACAGGAAGTGATTGTTGTTGAAAATGAAAGTACAAAGGGGTGGGGTGCTGTTCTTTCCCTCATTGTTTCTGAATCTGCCCCTCTCTATAAATGTAAAGGACTTTTTCAAAGCTAAGTTCATTCTCAAAACTTTTACTATATACGATTTAAAAAAAAGCTTTCAAGAAACGAATAGAAAATTTAATCTTGTGCCCTGCAAAATTCAAAGCAGGAGTTAACCAAAACAGTTTACTTCCATTCAAGTCTTTAATTTCCCATTGGCCAAGGATGCCTACCCGGAAGATAATAGCTTATTGCTAATAGAAGTATAGAGGAGGAAAAAGTAAATATTGTGTTCCTTTAGAATATGACACAACCAAATTAGAGAAGACTTTTTGTGCAACTTCACAGAATTCAAATTACAGTAAAGACGTCCCCCAAAATAGTTTATATAAGTATATTCAACTAATCCGAAACGATATATATGAATTCCTGTTCCATTTCGTTTAGGCAACTGGGAACATTTCATGCCTTCTTAATGTATATCAAGCACTGTGGTCAGCCTGGGAAATTTAGAAAGAATAAAGCATATGCTGCTTATGAAAACATGCTTAACACACACTCACACATTTTTGTAGACTGGAATTATAACGCAATGAGTTCTCACTATAATGAACTGTTTGACATTAACAAAGTGGTGTTTAATTCTGAATGCTGTTATACAAAATCTTTTTAAAAAAATACTTGTACTTATACTTGATGGAATTTTTTAAAAGATGAGAAAGATTTCGTTAGGTAGTAAAAGAATGTCGGGGAGGAATTTGGAAAGGGAGAAGAGGAATGTGAAGCTGTATAGGAAGCCCCAGAGAAGTGCAGAGATTGAAGAGGTGCTCTGGGGAGAGAAGAAGCCATTAAAGGTAAGAAACGTCTGGAGAGTAGCAGTGTATGGTGGTCTCAGTCTGTACACTGTTTATTAAAAAAAAGCTTGATTTTACTATAAATACTAGAAATCAAAATATTCATAAAATAGACATAACACATACCATGTGCATTCTTACATTTTCAAGGTCTGCCTAATTAGATGGCAAACTTTGTTATGGAAAGCAGACGTTTTGACCAGTTAGCATGCTGTGTCTAAAGGCATGCTATTTGGAGCATGGCATCCCGTTATCTCTTACAGTACTTGCTTTCTCTATATATTTTCTTATACTGGGGCTAAACACTTAAATGAATGGCATAAATTTTCCTGAAGCACTAACTAGCAGCAGAAAGTTGGTAGTAATATCACTCTAAACAGTCATTTCCATAATCTCTCATTAGGAAATTACATTTCACAAATGGCAAAAGCTTTGGAAGAAATAAAAGTAAAAGTGAGACTAGAAAAGTGGAAGCCCAAGAGGGATAGCTGGGTAAATACCATCCATGTTCTACTAACTTCTTGATTTTAAGCACCCACTTTTATTTATGGTACATATTAGGATGCTCATTTGAAAGGAATGAGCTAACTATAAAACTACAAATTTCGCATTCTCATAGAATAATTTCCCACTATTTATACATAATAGCAATATTATATAATACAGGTAAGTGTTTCTAGTAATCTAAACAGGCCTTCCCGCTCTGCTTTTAATCACAGTAATATTTGCTTACTGAATAATATAAAATGGTGGATTTTGGAAATTTAAACAAGAGTATTCAACAGGATGTGTCAGAGAATACCCGAGTGTTCATTCTATGTTAACCACTGTATTACAAGTGCTTACATACTATTATTGGACTTTCTAACCACCCAGAGGCCCCTAGGAGTATCAAAAATCAGCAATTGAAGAAACTTATTTAGAAACATCATGTGATTTGCTTCGTGGAAAAAAAAAAGAAAAGGGATATAAAAAGGTAGCATGTGTGACATAAAAAAGACTTGAATAGAAACAGTGCTAGGAGCAGAGATGCAAAGGACAGAAAATCAAGGCTCCCAAAGCACACAAACAAACAAACAAACAAAAGTGATTTGATATATAAATGGGCAAAATACTTAAGCATATACCTCATCAAAGGTAATGGCAAAGCAGCACCAGGTAACACACTGTCATTTAACTATCTCGAGAACACAAATTAAAAACACCTATCACAATGACTGTAATTTTTTATTTTTTATTTTATTGTTTTTATTATTATTATTATTATTATTATTTTGGTTTTTTCGAAACATGGTTTCTCTGTGTAGCTTTGGAGCCTGTCCTGGAACTCGCTCTGTATACCAGGCTGCCCTGGAACTCATAGAGATCCTCCTGCTTCTGCCTCCCAAGTGCTGGGATTAACGGCATGTACCACCACCACCTGACTGACTGTAATCTTTTTTTAACTTTAACTGAACGAGGATGCCAGGTGTTAGCAAGCATCAGGAGGAACTTGGACTCAACATGTAAAAGAGAATGTCATTTCTCGAAAAAACAAAAACAAAAACAAACAAACAAAAAACCAAAACAAAAATCTATCTCCAGCGGTGGTGGCACACGCCTTTAATCCCAGCACTCGGGAGGCAGAGGCAGGCAGATCTTTGTGAGTTCAAGGCCAGCCTGGTCTACAGAGTGAGTTTAAAATATGACTTCTTTACAAGAAAGGTAAGTTCTGTGTTTAAAAATATAATGCGCTTTAAAAGTGGTTATTACAGTTAAGAAGTTGTCCATTGCACCGGTAACTATTTCCCTACTTATGTTTGTTAAAATAACCAGGAGTCCTTATTGTGCCTTCCTTTCCATGCCCTTAGGGTCTTAGGGAAAGATCAGTAAACAGAGACAGAGACGGCTCAGTCTTTTCTTCAGTGAGCCACTGAGCCTACTCTTAATAACAGAATTTTAATTTAGGTAAACTAATCAACTACACACTATCTAAACCAGAATCTTGTGTTAGTCATTCAGCGCGGTTTTGTAAATGGTATCTGTCGTGTTCCCTTTTTCAAGGGCTCAGTGTGACACTCATGCCTACCCGACAAATGACGGTTACACAGCCTCGGTGGCCAAGATCTCTTAGAACTCCATGGAAGAGAAGGGCCGTGTGACGCAGAGGTCATTGCTAAGGCTGCGTTCTCATTTAGCCCTGAAGCTGAGCCGCAGACCCTTGTACCGAGCTTTCCTGGCCTCAGTTTCCCCTACTTTCAAACAAGAGGAGTCATGCTGTCCTATTTCTGTTTTTTTTCCAAGCACACCGGCCCTGCACTGATGTCTCTGCCCCGTGTGCTACATAGATGCACTGTTCCACAGTGTTTGGCCTCCAAGTATCCTTTAGGTCCCCTGCCAGCTTCCGGTCGATGTCTGCTGGCCTCGGTGGCCTCCTCCCAGGACACCCCTGGGCCTGCCAGGGTGCGGCAAAACTTTCACCCAGACTCTGAGGCTGCCATCAACCGCCAAATCAACATGGAGCTTTACGCGTCCTACGTGTACCTGTCCATGGCCTACTACTTCTCCAGAGATGATGTGGCCTTGTACAACTTCTCCAAGTATTTCCTTCGCCAGTCCCTGGAGGAGAGGGAGCATGCGGAGAAGCTAATGAGGCTGCAGAACCAGCGTGGAGGCCGCATCTGCCTCCAGGATATCAAAAAGCCAGACCAGGATGACTGGGAGAGCGGACTGCGGGCCATGGAATGTGCTCTGCTCCTGGAAAAGAATGTAAACCAGTCGCTGCTGGACTTGCATGCTCTGGCCTCGGAAAAAGGAGATCCTCACTTGTGCGACTTTCTGGAAACCCACTACCTGCATGAGCAAGTGAAGTCTATCAAAGAATTAGGTGACCACGTGCACAACTTGGTCACCATGGGGGCTCCTGCTGCTGGCCTAGCGGAGTATCTTTTTGACAAGCACACCCTTGGAAATGAGAGCAAGCACTAAGGCAGAGAATGCCTTTCCAATACCCCCGTGGGTCCCAAGACCTGGAGTTAGTGGTCGCCTGCTTTCTTGCCCTTCAAATTCAACTCTGTCTTTTATATTCTCCTTTTTGGACTGTTTCTGACAGTGTTTTGTAGAGATAATATGCTTACCCCGGTGTTAACCACAGCTTTGTGACAACACCAAAATACTAATATTTTCCCAGCCTAAAAGATAGCCCAGAATATGTGGTATGAAAAGATGGAACACAAAACACTGAAATTAGATACAACATCGTGCTCTTAGAATATAATCAAATGTTGTTCCTAGCCACGAACCTTAATTGAAATTCCATGATTTTCAGTTCAACAATCTGTACTGTCTTCAGGATCTTACACACAATGCTCAGTCAGGAAAATATATAATACATAAATAACCATAAGACCGAGAAGATGTAGAGTACTATGAAAATCATGCATGCATATTTTGACAACTATTCTATTTTCCCGGTATGCTCCAAGAAATGGCAATATATGGAGATGACCTAGCTTTGTTTTTGTTTTTGTTTTTTTTAAATGTCAAATTTGGTATTGGTTACATCGGGTATCAGTGGTGGTGTTGGACAGCTCCGTCGATTCACATTTTAAGGGTTCTGAGAAGTCTTTTAATTAAACACACACACACACAAAAATCAAAAATGCATTTTTTTTCTGTTTCAATGTTTCCCAACCATATACTATCTAAAGATAGGATTTTTTTTTTGGCCTTTAAAAAATTAACTACAATATAACAAAGCAGGTTGGTTTGGTTTCAGACTCTATACCAGACTCTAACCACAGGGCTGTACAGCCTCCCTTTACCCAGAGGGAAAACCTCTCATAAAATGCACTTTTATGGTATTTAGAATAGGAAAGACAAACTGTGGAGCAGAAGCAGTCAAGATCCAGAATGATGGAAGCTTCCTACTGGGCAAAGGGTTTTGTTGTTATTTGTGATTTTGGTTTATTTGTGTTTGCTTTTTGTTTGTTTGATTTGGGGTTTTATTTTTTGTTTATTTTTTTTCTTAACTGTTTATTGGCTGATTGGTTGGTTTTTATTTTTGGAAGGAAGGGGCAGGTGAGAGGGAGATGTTCGGTGAACAGATATTGGAATCAACTAGAGAACTATTTGATGGCTGAAAAAAAAGGCATGGGAATAGCAGTGTGTAGGTATAAGGGACAGGGGATGGATGGCTTAAGTTACTACAGGTATGGGAAAAGGAAATGCTCTCCAGAGTTCCAACAGAGAAATGTTCAAAACATTGAAAAATCAGCAGATTAACCTGAAAACCACATGAAGGCCTATGGTTAATTTGAGTCATCTGAGACAGAGATGACAAGAAATTAGTGTACAAGAAGCTAGGAAAAAATGGAAGGCCTGTAAAAGAAAATGTGGGAAAGAGTTGTGTATTGACTCTTCCAGGAAGGTCTTAAAACCTATAAGATAGCTTACATTAGGCTTCTCATAAGTCTGGTTCTGAGAGAGAGAAAGATAAGTGTTGCGAGTTGTTTCGTGGAAACTCATTGCTCTGTGGAAATTTGTGCGGGGCTATCAAGAAACCTTTAGCCAAAGGTCAGTAGATGAAACTCAGTATACCAGACACTGCCTAAGTATCCCTGACTAAGTTCCTTTCTAGTATATTCAGTGATTGACTGAATTTCCAATGTACTCAGTGATTGAAACATAAGAAATCTGGACTTTTAGAACAGCAGCTTGGAGTCCTTGGAAAATTAGGTTCGCTATGGTCTGTAATCTGCTTGTAGAGCAGAGTACATGCCCCCCCCCCCCCCCCCCCGTGTTCTCACAGGGCATTCAAGTGTTCCCAGGGAAACGCCATACATGGGATACCATGGCAGCTGCCGTTAAATGCAGCTTTGCTAAATACATTCTGATGTGGCCATAAATTCATAATGTATTATTTTAAAAGCAAGTCGTGTTAGATGGCAGGGTTACATTATATGAGTCTAAATATATCGGAAGAATGACAGAGAATATTGAATAACAGATATTAAAGTAACTGGAAATATGTACATTTACATCAAGTTAGGTAAAATTTCTTGAAAAGTGACATTTTAGTTCATGTTTTTAAAAATTATCTGTATTTTAAGACAGGTTTCTTACGGTTATCCATTATTATCATAAGAAAAGAACGAACTATAAGATGTAGAGTAAGGCAAAAAGAGGCTTGAACCATGGTAGGTTAAAATTATGGGAACAGAATGCAAACAAAGAGTTGCTAGTGGGAATTCAGAGGTGAAATCACTTGAATTTTGTGATCATGATCCATTTGATGAAAAAGGTGACAAAAACAGTAAATAGAAAACCGATGTGTCTAAAGTCCATTACTGGAAAATGTGGGACTTAGAAATAAACAGTGCTCTCAGCAGGAGAGCTAAGCAGAGGAGGGGAGTGTGTGAGGGTGCCGGGTTTGCTCGGTCATGATTACTCTCATTTTCCATTTTATTCTGAAGTAGTTTGTTTTGCTGCACAGACGTCCTATTATACATCTTTAGCAAATTTCCTCTTCGGTTTTTCTGGATGAGTGTTTTTCAAACAGCACACCATAACCTGCTAGTGTGTCACGATATTGGTTACTGAGTCACTATCCACTTTCTGTGAACAAAATAGAATTGAAAGGAATGTCGGTGAAGTCAGGGTATTGTCCAATGACACTTGCTTGAGGTGTGTGCATGTGTATTCTCATCTTACAGGGTGACATTTCTTATGCTGTTGCTGTCGCGAATATTCAACAGCTATTCTTTTGGATAATTATTTTACAGTCTCCTAGCTCCTCAAATCTCCCAATCCCCCTTCCCTCCTGTCAAGGATAATCCTTTTACTCACTGAGAAATTAGAAGTAATCGCAGGAAATTTTCACACTGTTCATGCACTGAATTAATCATACCCTTACATTTGTATGCATTTGTTATATTTTCAGTTATGCTACAATGGTTGAAGCAAGCAACTCCAGCCTTTCCACAGAACCCTAGGATATGGGATACCTACAGTAACCCTCTGTTGCAAAGATTTCCCATCTTCATTAGTTGACTTCCATGAGAATGTAAAATGTCTTCCTTTTTCTTTAACAAACATCCCTACCCTTAGACTCATAATACTTGTGGAAAGTAGAAAATGCCCATCCTGTATCCACCCCATTGATGACATATTTTAGCAAATGTACTCCTACTCTCAACTTCCATTTCTTACTCTGCTGCCATCTGATCATTCCGAAGTTCAGCTTCACATAAATTGTATTTCTTTTGTCAAAGTCATGCAGGTCCTGTGTTTATAAATTCATTTTCCAGCCTCTTCTTTATCAACACTAGCAGTGCCTGAGATTACTCACTGTTACAAATCTCAGCCACCCTTTCTAACCCCCTCTTACCCTCCTGAGTTTTGAACATTGGACCATGCTGAGGTACTATCTTTGCAGCTAGATTTCTCATAGGTAGCTGCATTTATTTTCTAAATATCTCACCAAATCAAATTTTATTTGATTGTAAATCACTTATTTATGTAATGTAATGACTCTCCCCTTTGAATTCTGGGATTGCATACCAAATACTTGACACTTTTCTTCAGTTATATATCAGATGTCTCATAATTGACCCATTGGAAGCCACATTCTTGATTCCGTTTCCCTCCAAAACTTATATACTCCCTTCTTTTCTTTCTATAAGTACAATTCCATTCTAATACTTTCTATGATCTATCCATACATAACTCTGCTCTTTCTTTCCATATTATAGTTCATAACATCAGCAAATTCTGTCAATGCAACTTCCTAAAGCTTTCATTTTTCTATAAGCTCTCATCATTTCCTGCATCACTATACTTGACATCACATTCTTAACAGGTCTGACTGTATCCACACCTGTGTGGATGGACTTGTTTCTCCACAAAGCAGCCAGTGTGGGTTTTATTTTATTAAGTCCATCCTTAATACTTCTCAGCTGGGCGGTAGTGGCGCATGCCTTTAATCCCAGCACTTGGGAGGCAGAGGCAGGCGGATCTCTGTGAGTTCGAGGCCAGCCTGGTCTCCAAAGGGAGTTCCAGGAAAGGCGCAAAGCTACACAGAGAAACCCTGTCTCTAAAAACCAAAAAAAAAAAAAAAAAAAAAAACTTCTCAGAAGTCTTTAATGATTCCCACAACTTAGAAAAAAGTCAAGATCATGTTGTATACCATGCCCTGTGTGATGGAGCACATACAGTTCTTGGACCAGATGCACTTGGTGTGGGTTTATGAATGTTTGCAACAAGTGCTAAGACTTGAGATATTGTGTGTGTGTGTGTGTGTGTGTGTGTGTGTGTGAGAGAGAGAGAGAGAGAGAGAGAGAGAGAGAGAGAGAGAGAGAATGAGAAAGGAGAGAGAGAACTTTCAAGAGTTATCACTATCCCTGAATGCTGGGACCATCAATGTTATCTCTCTATATTAAAAAAAAAATGAGTAAAATGGAAAAGAAATAGGAGGGGGAGGGGAAGGAAGGGGAAGGGATTAAGAGAGAAAGACTGCCTTTTTGTCAGTACCCCATATGCATTTGCCCCCACTGATCCCTGTCCCTCAAACCTGCTCCCTCTGGGATGAACATTTTAACACTGAAAGCAAATATAAGTTGCACTCACACTCCCTTTATATCTCTGATTGCCAATGTATAACGAGTTCATGATCACCCATTCTAACTTAGTCACTCTTTCTTCATTACTTAGTTCCTCTCCTTTGATTTTCTTTTCTCAATGGTATTTATTACCACCTGACACATTCTGGGTTTACTTAGGATGTCTTCTCTCGCTAGGAGTCAAGTTCCATTGGACAGACCTTCCATTTTATTATCATCACTCTGGAGACCTGCCTGCCAGCTAGTAGGTCCAGAATGATAATGAATGAGTGAATTATTAAAATACCTTGAAACCAGTTAAAAAGTGCTAATCTGGACTTTTAGAAAACTTCAGATTAGAACTCATGTATGAAATTGCCATATTTTTTAAAAAGTAAATGAAAATTAGGAGAAAATATTAATATTGGAGAAAAGGATCTGGAAGCTTCTCAGGGAGCTATCACTAATTAGTAGTATTACTATTACTACCCCAAAGAAAGGGGAAGCAGAAGGCAGGCCCAGACACAGGAACTGGGTAGGTTCTAGATGTAGGGTAGATTAGACTTTCAAAGCCTTGAAAAGATTCAGAAACAGAACATAAAAATATGAAGGCGAACAATAATTTTAAAATGCAGCACTGATCTTGGAGCCATAAAGAGAGTTCCTCTCCAATGTGTCAGAGTTTGCTGGGCCTCTGGTCTGAGAGGCCATCAGGGCTGGCGATCGGAAAGTCAATAGCTATTTCAGAGTAATGCCTTTCAGAGTGGCAGAGGCAGAATGTCAAATCAGATTAAGGGAAACGAGGTGGAAAATATAGAACTCTTTTCAAAGGGCCTTTTTTTTCTCTCTTTAATCAAAAGCACAAGAGGAAGATGACTGGGAATGTTCTTAGAAAATAAGCCGGCAGAAAGGATAGACTTGAGAAAAAAGGAATAGAGCCGGGTTCCCGGAAGCGTGGCACCCAAGATCAGAGCTCAGTCATGACCTGGAAGGATCTGTCCTCACCAACCAGCAAGCACTGAGGAGGGGAAAACCAGCAGAGTGTCCTATGAGGAGGCAGCCAATTGAGGGGTCTTATCTCGGCAGTTCTCAATTTTCCAACTAAAATAGCAAATGAGATCATTTATGGAGACTTGATGACCTATGTATAATATGTCAGTTAACTCCACTCACACATATTAATACAAATTGTAAGCAAATAGTATTTTATAAATACAAAGTCCTTACTCTATGTCTAATATTCAAAATAAAACCTGGGGCCTTCACAATATAAAATACTGCAACCAGCGCTAGAATAAGATGGTGGATTAGAAGCTTACTTCTATGTGATGTAATGAATGAGAAAAGTCAGGATAACAGAAAACAAAAACAATCCCCAAAAAGATTCTTTTCCAAAGAGAGAAGTAAGAAGAGTATCAGGAACACCAAGAGAATGGTAGGGTGGCTGAAAGTATGGACAAACAGAAAGGTTTCTCACGGAAAAGAACTAAAGCAGTACATGATTATCATGGTCTGGCTGCTGGCACAGTAAGTGGTAGTGAAAACCTTATCCAAGAGGCAAGCCAGGCAAGGTAAGGGAGAAGAGACGGGAAGTCCTACCCACAGGACAGACCCACAGTCCTTGACAGCCTTGGATTCAGTGGGTGGTTTTGGTGAGAGGGTGACTCCGCTGGCACAATGGATCAGAGATAGAGAAGACTTCTGCTTTGTCACTCTGCGTGAGTTGAAGAACTGTGACTAGATACAACCTTGAAAGGGAACCTATTATTATATTATTATTATTATTATTATTATTATTATTATTATTATTTGGAATCTATTATTTAAGGCTGAATTTCCATGACAGCCTGAGAACAAAAAACAGTCGTTTGTCAGAGGTCCTGGAGTCACCAGGCCACCAACACAGGTTCCTAAAGACAGCTACAAAAGGCAGTAGTAGAGGAAGAATCAAACATTGATGACACAACATGTTCTGGCAACAATAAGCTGGGTTCAGGCAGTGAAGAGTAAGGTAGGCCAAAACTCTGCCCTCTGTGGCTAGTAACTGACCCCATGAATGGATGATGACTACAATAGCTCTGAGCCTGGGTCAGCTAGTGGATCACCCTCCATAGCCAGAAGATTCACTGCTTCGGCGACTGAGAGCTCTTAAGTTCCAGTATGCTACTGAACATTCACAGTCTGATCCTTCTGATGGGGTGCTTAATGCTTACTGGATTTAGAAAACTTTGGATCCCAGTCTCCCATAAAAATCTCAGTTCTCGCCGGGCGTTGGTGGCACACGCCTTTAATCCCAGCACTCGGGAGGCAGAGCCAGGCGGATCTCTGTGAGTTCGAGGCCAGCCTGGGCTACCAAGTGAGCTCCAGGAGAGGCGCAAAGCTACACAGAGAAACCCTGTCTCGGAAAACCAAAAAAAAAAAAAAAAAATCTCAGTTCTCTTCACCCACTCACAATGTATTTGGGAGACATCACAGGACTACAAGCTTAATCCCCACTGGGCTATATGAGCTAAGAAGTCTCCTGGGGTAGGGAAACCCACCCATCTCAGACTGCAGAGAGGCACTGGAGTGGAAAGGAGAGAATAAAGACAGCTCTGCTGGATATTTGACAGTGGAGGACTCAGCAGCAAGCTAGAGCACCGAATAGAGTGGTTCTCAACCTGTGGGCGGCAACCCCACGGGGGTCATATATCACATATCCTGTATATCAAATATTTACATGGTGATTCATAACAGTAGCAATATTACACTCATGAAGTAGCAACAAAATAATTTTATGGTTCAGGGTCACCACAACATGAGGAACTGCATTGCAGGGGCACAGCATTAGGAAGACTGAGAACCTAGAAAGACAAGTCTTCACGTTCCCTTAACCCTCAGCCCAATCCACTACAACCCCCTGGTTGACTCCAGTTTTGAAGGTTCTGAAAAGAAGCTAATACATCACTTGTGCTCTGTGTACCTTGTACGCCATATGTTCCCTTTACCTTTTCTGACGTAATACATGGTTTCTTGACTCTTTTTTAAAGGGCTTTTGTGTTGTTTCTTAAATGTCCTTCTTAAATTTAATTTTCTTTGGAGAGTTTTTCAACTTACTGAACATTTTCCTTTACCACCTTCTCTTTCCTCTCCTCTTTCTCTTCATTCTTGTTTCCTTTTCTTTTATCCAACTTGCTTTTCCTTTGCATTCCCCTTTCCAGTTTATTTTTATTTCATTCATTTACTATTTCTCCTACATTATTTTAAATTTCACAATACACTATATTTTTGCCATTTTCTGTTCTGTGTTCATTGGTGATCTACTAGTGGCCTTTAATCAAATTTAAATGCACTTCTATATTTTATGCATTTCAGTGCTGTTGATATCATAATATTTTTATTCTTTCTAAATGGTGCTGGAAACTACCCTCAAAAGAAGGCTGCTTACTAAGATCTTCAGATAAATTGGGAAGAGATATTGAAACAGACAGATCACAAAATAGAACAAGAAGCCTGCTAAAGCAAGGCAACATGATCCCAAAATTATAAGTGAAGGAAGTTTGTTCAAAGAAAAGTAGATGGATGAATACTTCTTTTCCCCAAGGCAAATAATAAGACAAGCTGCTTAATTTATAGAGAGTTTGTATAAGATTTCAAATATTATGAACTGAGGAGCATTATATGCTCAAACAAATGAAATGCTGTTAAACTCAGTGGATATGAAGGATTATGTTGTATCAAGGGTTGTGCTCTAAGGACCAAATAGCAGAACTGTGAAAAAGTCTGTCTTCACAGCAAAGTACTTTTCAAAGAGTTATAACTTACATGGACTCGGCTATATGAGCTAGTTACGTGGCGACTTTTTAATGGCAAAGAATTCAAAATTATTCATCGGGGTGAATGTATTAATGTATGAAGAGTGTGGCAGATAAGATCTGCTCTTAAAAGGGGGGTGGGAATATTTTTTAAAAAACAGTTTATCTCTACACACTGTTTCCAGGCAAATGGAAGACATTGGAAAGTTTATCCCAAGAGATCTGGAGAGTAGAGCTGTTGATGTTTCTACTTTGGTGGTAGATGACAGACAACACTGATATGACAAGCACTGCTCAACTTATCATTTTCATTAGAGGTGTTAATGATAAATATGGTGCCACTGAAGAAATAGCTGCCTTTGTGCCATTTCAAGACATAACTAAACCAAGAAATTTATACAAACCATTGAAAAAAATGTTAAATTGGCTCCTTTGCTCATTGTCAACCTATCTGCTATAGTTACTCATGGTGCCCAGTTATGGCAGTTAAAAATAATAGAAAATGATGTGATTATGCTCCAAAAGTCGTGTCCATGCTTAATAAAGTATTTCATCAAAAAATATGCACAAAGCATTAAAGTGGATGAATTCATTCAAATTGCCATCAGGATATGAATTTCATATGGGCCAAGGTATTGAATCATCACCAATTCCAAGAATGTGCTGTCTGTAGTGACATCATTTGTTCTTTGGAAGTATGATATCTGAACCAAGGCCAAATGGTAAGAGGAGTTTATGATTTGTGATATGTTATAAAGTCATTTATGCTATCAAAATCAATATTTGTGCCTGTACTTGATAATGAAAACTGGTTTGCAGAAGTAGCATTGTTTAGTGGGTATAGCTGCTCATTTAAATGAGCTAAACATGCTCTTCAAGGTAAAAAGCAGCTTATCAGTAAAATATTTCCAATCATAACAGCTTCCTAAATGAAATCGTAGCCAACTCGACTTAATATGATTTTAGGCATTTCAGCACATGTACTAAACATAGGCCTGTAAACAGCACAAAATATGCAACTTTGGATTCTGAGCTGATATAGTGAGTTGAAAATAGATTTTAAAGTTTCTGGGAAAATCATATTTTCCTGTATCTGTGACTCTACCTTTAGTCAACATCAGTATATTTCCTGCCAATTTTCCCAATAGACTGCAAAGAACTGAAATCTGACATTCAATTTAAAGAAAAGTTTGATCGTATCTCTTTACTACATTTTACAAGCCTGTCTTCACAGAGTCAACCCTCCCTCACTTCACAAACAAATCTTATTCATGGCATTGCTTCTGGGCAACACTTTCAGCACACAGAGAATAAACTTAGAATCAAAATATCTGGTGAGCATCTTGAGAACTCATTGAGAATTTCAACTACATCTATCAAAGCAGGTATTATTCATTAGTTCTTCAACTATATTATCAAGTATCCCACTAGTTTTATCTTTCCTTCTTTTCTTTTACATAAAAAACTCAATGAAGTTTTATTAACTAAAAGTGTTATTTATTAGTGACTGAAACATGGGACATGTTCAACAATTTTCAAGGTAACTTCAAATGGAGCACCACATACTTCGGAATGTTTTTATGGGGAGATGTTTGTTGATCTTTGGCAGTAGGTCTGAAAATTATGCATTGACATAATTACTTCTCATCACAGTTTGTCACTGTTGGTATATTTAATATGTGAGGCACAGCAATTCTTCTTCACCTAATGTGGCCCAGCAAAAGTTTGGACAACCTGGTCTCACTCTAAAGACTGATTTCTGACCTTTATCAGGCCTTCCTCGGTTTAAGTAGTCATATTTGAGTTAACATGGCAGTCACAAAGAAAATAATTCATTGCAAATTAAAATTAGAAATAGGGACAAGGTTCTTGTTTAAAATTTAATGAGTAGTAATAATTTATGGTAGCTTTGTACTAGGAAATGTATGAAATTACTTATACAAATTAACATCTATTTCTCACAATTTTGTCATCTAGGTGTTATTTCATCTTTCTAATATACTTACACTCAGATTTCATATTATTAGTAAGTTTGTAAGCCAAATTAATACTCTGGGGTTTAAGATTAAGGTTTTAGAGATTTCTACTCTGTATCTCAGCTTTCTATGGAAGGATTTGAGATCAAATCCATGTTAAGTTCTTCATCTGAAGAACTAAATAAAATGCTTTTCCACAAGAGATTTCTCACTACATGTTTCATCTTCAACAACATGATTTATGAGCTTAATTATATCCATTAGTAGAATATAATGATATCAAAGTCTTAATTATTTTATTTTAACCACACTAATTGGCACTGAAGATATTAGAAGTGTCAGCAGTATCTGAGTTGAATGTCTTGATGGTTAACATTTTACTGCTATACGTGAAGTGCACATAATAGATTCAAACAGGTAAATAAAAAAATTATCCTCTAATTGAGCAGTATCCACACAAGATAATGAACAGGCTTTCAGTTAATCTCCTATTGGTATGAATTTTAGAGAGCTTATCAATTAATAAAACTGAAAAAAATATTCCGTAGATATTTTTAAATTTTTCTTTACAGATATATAATGTGTGTCTGAGAAATAACAATTTCAGATCAACTTTCTACTTCATTCCCTGCATTTTTAAATAATTACACACTACATATTTGTGATCTTGAAAGGGAACAGGACATAAATTTCTTTGCTAACCAATCTGAAGAATGTAAGATGATCACCAGACAAGTGGTACACACTGTAATCCCAGCACCTGGCAGAGGGATAGACAGAAGGGTCACTAGTTTGAGGGCAGCCTAAGCTATATAGCAAGTTTAAGGGCAGGAAGCACACATAGCAAGTCCTGGACTTAAAAAGATGAATGGGTTGGGGCAGTGGCTCTGTGGGTAAGAGTGCTTAATGTGCAAGCACACTGATCTGAATTCAACTCTCCAAAATTCACATAAAGAATCAGGAATGACTGTATGGGGAGACCAGCAGATGCTGGGACTTGGCTAGCCAGCCGGTCTAAACAAAACCTCTAACTTCTGGTTTGGTGAGAGACCCTGTCTCAAGGAAACATGGCAGAGAGTCAGAGACTTCCAACATCTTCATCTGCCCTCCACATATGGGCATATGGGCATGTTACACCTGCACACTCGTGTGTGCACGCCGTACACTACACACACACACAAAGGAAAAAACTAAGAAGTAACATGAGCAAGAGGCAAGGAGAGATACAAATATGAATTGCAACTTGAAATTGGAATTTTACCTATACAAAGGAATTTTAAGATCACCAAACTCCTGATTAGTAACACACTACTTCTGCCTGTGGCTAAACAGTACTGCACCCAAGGAGAGGGGAACTAGGAAGACATAAGGTGCTGTGTGAGGAGAAACATGAGTGGAAGTCTATGAAAATGTAGAGTAATTCGTAAGTAAAAACAGATGAGAATTTTGTTCTATAATACAGAGGCTGTCCAGGCATCGATTAAATCATCACTGCAGTATGTGAGGACTCAAGGGAAGAGTCACTGCAAATACAAGAAGAATTACAATTAACATGAGAAGAAAAGAAATACTTCCCAAAGAAGATCTAATCTAGCCAACAACATGATCATCACGCTTTCAAGTTCTCTCTGCCATAACCCGCATGGCCCACTCCCACCAAGGCCTGCTGGGTTTCACACACGTGCCTTGTGTCTGCTCTCCATCCCCTGCACTAGCACTCTTGCATGGTCACCATGACCCTTAGTTGTGTTCTCACATCCCTTGTGCTTCAGCCAGCTACCAGACACACTCTCTCCACCCTTCACCATCTTCCCCAAGTTGGTAGATGCTATGCACAAGAACACACTGCAGGGCTCCACAACTCCATAGTCCCTTCAAGCATTTATTCCTCCGGTTTCCTTCTTTCCTTTACCCATTTATTGCATATCCATGTACCCTAGAAGATTCTATATTACTGTCATCAGTTTCTGGTCTCCAGGGACTAATAAACTGCCATATGAGAACTTTTCAATAAATGAACTAAACCACCAAGCCATATTACAGCCTAGCTAGAATAGTTCAAACATCCCACCAGGCATCCAGACATGTATATTGGAGACATATTTATCTAGTTAGAGTAAACAAATTTATCTTCAACGCAGCATCTTAGTATGAGTATATTAACTGCATCCAGAATGCTTCAATAGATGTCCAGGATAATGTCACGGCCTCTGCCAGCCACTGATAGTTCCCAAGTTGAAATCTTTAATTCTCAGGAATCTTTAACATTAGAAACCTTAAGTTCTTTCTTTCTGAGCATTTTATCTGTATAGCATTCACAAAGGGAATAACACTGTATTGAAAAGAAGGATAACCCAGGAAAGTGGGTCATGGAAGGGGTCAGAAAGCAGCCTCCCCAGGTAAAAACTTGAATTTTTCATAGTATTCCTAACTCTCAAAGCACCTGCAGTATTTTCGTTTCCTGAGACAGGGTCTTGCCATGTAGCCAGGCTGACCTTAAACTGGGGATTCTCCTGCTGGCTGCTCACCTCCGGGGTGGATCTGAGGCCTGCACCTCCACTCCTGGCTGAGCTTGCTGTACCTATGTACATCTGCTGCCGGTCAAGGAGTTCTCACTAAATACATTTGTGTCTTTTCTTGTATAACTCCCTTTTCTCTCTCCTAGACATTTCAAGCATGTTACTGCTCATTCAGTTCCTCAGATGACCCAGTGGCACCCAGTGTACCAGTTAGGCCTCTGGTCACCCCCACTAGGTTTTAGTAGGGTCCTATTGGTGCCAAAAGCTTAGATTTTTCAGCTTTGGGGAATACTTCCAGGGGACTGAATGGGAATCACAACAGTAACGCTACACCTCCTTTGGGAGCTCGTCCACACCTAATAGACTCAGTGAAGGGTTGGATAGAAAGGTCATTCAGAGAGCATGTGGCAAAAAGTCACCTTTCTGCAAGTGTCTATGGGATATCCTGCCTCCAGCGAGCCCTGTAGGATCTGATGCCACGGTGATTGCCCCTCAGCCCACCCTACCTGAAGTTTAATTGACTTTTCGTTATTTATCATCAATAGTTGACCTTAATCCTAAATTAACCCCCATAAATTTCCTGCAAGCAGTATCTCTATCTTAGAATCACTTAGGTACTCCACACCTGAGAACATCTGTCTAATATCTGTGGTTCAAAATTCAACATGAATTCATTATATATGTATATATGACCAAAGATAGGGACTAGAGAAATGGCTCAGCAGTTAAGAGCACTAAATATTCTTCTCGAGGACCTGGATTCTGTTCCCAGCACCTATGTGGTGGCTAACAACCATCTACACCCAGTTCCAGAGGATCTGACACTACCTTCTTGCCTCCAGGAGCACTCCATGCACATGGTGTACAGATATACATGTGAGTAATAGACATATACACATAAAAGAAAAATAATGAATATTTTTAAAGGCCAAAAGTAGTGACAAAGATGTGGGGAAAAGGGAACCCTTGTAACAGTTATGGCAGTTATGGAGACATAAAATGGTATATAATGCCAGACACAGGGTAGCTGCTGCTTAAAATTCAAAGCAGAACTACATACTAAAAGTACATGATGCCAGTATTTTGAAAAGAAAGTTGCCGTATCATACTTAATGCAGCCGAGATAGAGAATGAACCTATAAGCTGCAAGGGATGACTAGATTCTAAAACACATATGAATGTATATCTAACATATATGTACATGTTTACATAGTCATATAACATAGACATATATACATGCCCTTATAGCGAATGGAATAATGTTCATAGTTTATAAAGGAAATTCTATTAGCTATGACAACATGACTATTGCTAGGGAATTTTGGCATAAGTGAAAGAAGTTAGAGAAAGACCAACTACTGCATGATCTCACCTATGGAACTCAAAGGAACAGAGTGTTCATGGAGAGTGATTGAGGTCATAATGGTCAAAAGATATAAAGTTCCAGTTAGGAGCAAAATACTCAAAAGATATCTACAGCATGGGTGACCACAAGTAATTGCATGGTTATTGTGTTCTTACATATGGCTAAGAGAAGATTTTAAGTATTCATAACTCAATTACAATAGTTCTTATTTGAGATAGTGGATATGTTAATTATGCTGATTTTAGTCATTCCACCACACATACACATACCAAAATATCATGTTGTGTATCACAAACATATACAGTATTAATTAAAAATAAATGGAAGTTTTAAAAAAAAAAAACTTGACAATTTCTCTTTTCCAAGATTCCCCCCTCCAAAAACCCAAAACCTGCATTTTAAGCAACTCATAGGCTGACTGAAGTGGAAACACCATAAAAATTGAAAACTTCTCTTTAAAATCAAATCCTGACTCTCAATTGTGAGGTGAAACATCTTCTTTATAAATTAATGTCAAAGGGAGAGAGAGAGGTAACTAACCTAAGATGATTCCTTATTTTATTCTTTTAAAAGCAACGGGATACATCCATATTCTCCCCCTACAGTTAGACATTTATAAAGTCTTTAGATGTTTCAAAAATCAGCAACAGACACTAAGAGACAGAAATTTCTCAGGATTCTGGAATTAAATATTGGGTTTTGATAGCAGAAACTACGAGGTTCAATTCAGGAAATGACATTTAGCTTAACATAACCCAGCTTTCAATACAGTCAGGTTCAAGATAAACTGTACTACCACCATCCTGCAGTTCCCAACAAGAGACCATTAGGAAAACACTGTTTACACATGATGAAAATGTTATATTCTTCAGTCTGTTTCTGCGATGTCAAAGAGTTTATGTCATGTAAAGGTCAGCCACTGCAATGTCTTAAAATTTGTTGCAATTTGCAAAGAAAATAGTTTCTCTTTGTTTTAGCTAAATTAGAAGTTAATGGACTGAATATCCCACTGTAGCAATAATGTAAATAAGTACAAGGCAGTGAGGGAGAGAGAGAGTAAATCAAATTGAGTTGAACGATACATCTTCCCAAGAACATTGTGCACAAAAACATGGGTTGAAGAGTAATTATTTTTACGCATGGTCACTTGGCATTTTCAACCAGTAAAACCTATTGTGCCAGATCCCGCAGACTAGTACAAACTAGTTGCTAATGTCAGGACGCCACCTTGTGGACAATGCAACTTACTTGGAAATCTCTATCTGATTTCTTTGTATATATAGCAAAAGATTTACAAATAAATCTCTTCAGTATGGCAGAAATTAATCAATAATGGCACATTTATTTTTATTATCATGTCCACTTAAAGTTATCATTAACAAATTTTATCAATGATGCTATTTCTTATTGTGAATTTGTTACAGACTAAATTTAGTATTCAAAGTGTCCATCTGCTAGAGGACTCAGCTAAATCTTTGTTTTCAAAGAAGTAATGAAATCCTTGTTAGTAAAAGTTAACTCCATTTACCTCTACAGCTTATGTCCAACACTTTAAGCAAGATAATAGCTGCCCAGTGTATTGTTGCTGGGATAAGAGACGTAAAAATTCTCAAGTATTAAGTTGATTTTTGAATGTGTTACATTCCCCATTAACATATATATTTATTCAAATAAGAAGTTCTGTGGTTTTTCAACAATTCTAATAGCATTTGCCTTCCTAAAACACAACTGAATTTAGCAAAGCGTGGTATGCATCCATCTTGGATAAATAAATGTGCATGTTGTGTCTTAGTTATCAGAGCTGCCAGAAGAAATCTGTGTGTAACACAGTGCTTTAAACTGTGGAGTCTGCCACAACATAGGAATAAAAGACAAGTGGGTCTGATCTTATGTCTGGTCCTTCTTCTAATCACCACCCTCTAACACCATCATGTTTCTTTGATTCAGTTCACTCTATGAGTCCTCTATACTCTTCTGACACATTTCCTTTAATCAGCTCTCAATTGCAGTAACCCATCTTGGATACCATCTCAGATATACAACTGGGGAGGGTAATTATGCTCAGTTAATGGAAAAGATTTTCAATGTTTCTGTTTTGATCAAAGAGGATTAAGTTTGATGTCCTTATTTACTAGCCACATTGCTTTGGATGACTCATTGAGCTTTCTTTGCCTTGGTTCTCTAATTTTTCCTGGGAGATTCTAAAGAGAGATAGCATTAAAGTGTGTAAGGAATGAATCATAGTGACCGAGTAATGGCAGAGGGGGATGGCAGAAAGGAACCTTGGTTATTATGGTTATCCTAGGTGATATTTATTTAATTCAACCTCTTCCCCAACCTCAAAATAAATCAGATCACACTTCCCATTTAATATTTGTAAAAGAAACAATTCTCTTCTTCTTTGACATCCATAAAATATGTGGTCAGAAAAAAATTATAAATGATACTTTGATAGAGTCTGAACTGACTTCCTCTAAGTGACCAAGGCTTTAAAACAGCTTTAAGTTTCCCAGTCCCATAGTGCACAGACAGGAAAATGTCCAATTCTTCAAACCATTGGAATCTTCAAGATCATTAGACATAAGAAAAATAACAGGTGCATCTTTGACTTGCAAAGGAGACTCACCTTCCTTGCAAGCATCTGAGATTACTTCAATTAATGTGGTTAGTCAAGGGTAAGCACACTGTTCAGCTAACACAACAGTGGCCACATGTCCCAAGTGAAGGACCTAGAAAAATAAAGTTATCTGCTAGTCTCTCTCCTTACTCTGCAGTGTTCTAGAAGTTAAAAACAGCAACTGTTACTTGGAAACTGTGTGAGTTACTGCTCTCAGCCACACACTTGAGCCTTGTTATGATTTACTGCACTTAAAATCCAGTTAATTAAAGCAAAAGCATTTCCGAAACACATAAAGTCTCAAAAAGTGACAATCAATATTCTCTTCATCACGTTTATTTTTTCCTTGACCGGTTCCTACATTAGTTTAAGGGCCATCCTAATTCTCAGCACAGCCTCATCCCTCCTTATCCATCACAGTTACTCACTACAGCACCTGGCCACCTTGTACTTGGTTGTAATCTACACCTATAAATCATGGAAAGGTAGGACACCTTAAGCAGATCAAAGCCTAGCATTTCATCAAGTCTCTAGCTTTTAAATGTGAATTTACCATTTATCTTAGAAGGAATTTAACTTTTTTCAAGTCTGTAAAAACATAAATTTCTTTTATTCTTTCAAGCTGATTTTCTTTTGCAAGCACAATATCTGAATTCATTTGGACTACTTTCATTCCATATTTTACATCAGTCATAACACATTCACACTGTTCACCTCAAAAAAATGAATGAGCTAAAGATATAAATCAATGGTAGAATATTCCCCATGCTTAGCAAACAGGGACCCTGGCTTTAATGCTTAGTATCAATAAATGAAGATATTAAATATAGCAAAGACATGATTCTAAATTCCCTTTCAGAATAGTTTTGGGTTTTTTTTTTCTAATTTTGTGTTAGAAAGGCAATCCCAGCCTGCCAATCATTTTTGTTATTGTTAAAGCTCTTTTAACATAATATATCTTAAATAAACAATTTCTTGGACAGTATATAAAAGGTCTAAACGTCAATCAAAAAAAAAAGAAAGAAAGAAAAGATTTTCTTTTCCAACAAGCTGAATTTCTCTGTTCACCTGGTTGACAAATGCAGCTACCAGGTGTTCTGATTTCAGGAGTTTCTAACTAGCTCACTTAGGGTCAATGGTATGGTATGAATTTGCTGTTCCTCTCAGTATATCGCTTTTTCAAAGGGCAATGGTGGAGGCTGGATTTTGGTTTTGATGTTATACTTTTAGTGGCTGACTATACCATTAAAAAGAGAGTATGAGAAATTACACCCCCCCTATGCTTTGGATATATGGCCATCTAGTTCCCTAACTCTTTTCCAAATAAAAAACATGTGGGCAGGGCAAAGGAGTGATCATTTGGAGGTCATTTTTGCTCTCACGTATCCCTGGGTGTCACTGGAGTCTCTAGAAGCAATTCTTTGAAAAAGCCATGATATTTTCTACTACGCCCTTATCCCAACACTTTGAACATTGCTGCCCATAGCGTATCAGCACAATGCTAAGCCACACTAAGGATTTAAAGTGGGTCTCTCTGTTTCTGAAACAGACATTTCACGCTTTGATGCCAAACCTGTATTTCCTTCTTCCAGCAAGAACAGCTCTATAAAAAGAGTCGTGAGTTAGAAGCCTGGTCATTTTCTAATGAGAGACAGAAAAGGGGATAATCTGGATGGGAGGCAAGGTGAGGAGGAACTGAGAGAAGTAGAGGAAGAGGAAACCGTAATTAGAATTTATTATGTGAGAAAAATGCTATATTCAATAACAGGAAAAGTATTTAAAAAGAGTCAGGAGTTTCAGTAAGCCATATTGAAGTGCTTCCTAATCTGTCTATCCCCAATAATTGTCAATTTTAGCATCTTAGCTGCTTTGTTACATTAATATTTTCAAAGATTTAATTTTACATATTGATACAGTCTATTTATAACCTTTTTATTGAAATCTACAGTGCATTCATTTGTGAACTATTTCATTGAGTGCAGAGAGAACGTTAAGAGAAACATTCTATACACCCCTGATCCAGACTGATCCAGTGCATTTATACTAAAGTATCTTTCATTGAGAGCACTGGAATTGAGCTTCAGTTAAAAATGCTCCATTGCTCTTGAGGAAGTCTGGTTATAAAGTTTGCTATATTTAGTTTTTCTCACCTCCTATGAACCAATAACAATATGCGCACTGTCCTTTAACCAAAGACTTATTTCTCTCATGGCTCGTTTCTGAAATGTATTGTAGAGGAAGATGGATCCTGGACAAGAAGATCAATCCACTAATGTTAGTTGTTAAAATGAAAAGTTTAGAATGGGTTTGTGATTTTTTTTTGGTGGTTTGTTACTTTTTTAAAAGTCTGAGCCATTACAACCTTACAATTCTTCATATCATTCTGCATATTGGTCCAGCACCTAAAACAACATTGCTGGCCTATCATTGGAGAGAAAAAGAGGCTTCCTGCTATTCTCACAGCTCTGATCACAGATTATGCTGAACCCTACCTGCCTTTCTTCCCTTACTGCAAGGCACAAGCAGTGGAGTCTACAATGGGATGAAGAAGTTACATGTATTTTTCAGAATAACAAAAGGAGAAAGAGAGAGAAATGTGTGGTTTACATGACATTAAAAAAAATCACATTGTAAATTAGTAGTTGTAGATTCTCCTCTAACAACCATAATTACTAACACTGGTTAGTTAGGTAAGTTTACAATACCAAGCATAGTATCCCTCTGGTTGAGCGGGTCTTAAGTCAGATTGGAGAGCTGTTGGTTACTGCCAAGGTATGTCAGCCACTACTGTACCCATAGAGCTATTCTGCTATGCTGGTCATGGATGTGTTTCATAGACATCACAGCTGGGTGGCACTTGCATCAGAAGCTACACTCTTAAAGTCTCATCCAGTAGACTGCCCAAATGTGAGTTAAATAAAGAGGACACCAACCAACATGCAAAATGACATGGGGAAAACCCGTGAGGCCTCAACTCTACACAAAGAACTACAGGCAACTGAGTAAATCTGGAAACAGGAAAGGTGGCCCTCGTCAAAGAAGAACACACCAATTGGTTGTCTAGGGCCAACTGGTCAGTCCTGAAAGCATACATACAGGTCACATTATGGGCTAAACAGGTTGTATTTTGGAATATATATATTTATGTATGTATGTATATATATTGGAATAATATATGCATATATGTATGCATATATATTTCCAATATATACAAATATATACATGCAACAACAATAAATGAAAAAAAAGAGACCATGAATCTGAAGAAGAATGGGGAGGGGTATACAGGAGGGTAAAAAATTTCTTTGTTCTAATTGGCATCAAATGTGAACTGAACTAAGAGAAATAATTGTCTATAATTTATAAAATTAGGATATTTTCATATGTATAGAAATATTTTCAGCACAACAAAATACACTAAAAATAACTGGATTCATATCTTCACTGAAGCATTGGCTATTTTGATTTTAAAGAGTCTTTAAATACTATCTTGAGCACTTGTGCTTTTTCTCAAGTGAAAACTAACAATAGATAATTTCAGGGCTGAAAAGGTTGAAAGTATGCCAACTGTGTTTAAGGAATTGAGATGCTTTAACTATGATACAGATGACTTTATGATGTTTAATTTTGTTCTTTCTCTCATGTCTAATAGAAGTAAAGTAAATGGAGCTGGCAAGAGAGTTTGGATTTTAATTATGTTAGGCAAACAACCCAAGTCAGTCTAAACACAAACTGAGAATCCTCCAAGGATAGTCTATATACAGCATAAAGAAATAGAGATGCCAATGTGCTCATAAATTGGGAGCAGATAGCCTCTATGCAGACAAGATCCAAACGAATCAGTCAATTAGGAATATATGATAACTTACACCGTACATCAATAGGAGACTGTGACTATGATCAGCAAGCACCAGTCTTTCTTGCCTATGTCCAATCTAACATTTCTTTCTCTATATGTGGCACCACATACTATGAGGACTCTGTTGCCTGACAGCTGTGGTTGTGTCTCAGCTTTTTGTACAAGAAGGTTCATTCTGGGGAACAAACAGGAGACTTACTTTTATGTGTGTCATATCTATGAATTCCTTCAGAACAATATATCACTTAGAAACCAGGATGCAGGAAACATTCTCCCTACCAAAGGAAGAAAGTCAAGAATATCAGACAGTCCATGGGCTATGAAGTTCAGAGTTGAGATTGGACCCAGAATAAGAAGATTCAGATACTTCCCGGAACTGATGCTAAAGTCATTCATAAACTCATCCCTCTAGTTAGGAATGGTCCAAAGGCTGAGCAAAGCTGGCCAGATGGTCTTCCAGATAGAGGAGGATAGGAAAGGTTGGAAGGAACACATCCTAGAGCAATAAGAAATCTTGTTAATAGTGAAGGTGGTCAATGGTAGGCTGGATCTGAAGCTGAGGGAAAAGAAGTACAAGCATCTAATCGACCACATTTCTTGAAATTCCTGAAGATCCTGTCTGTGTAAGAACACATTTATCTCCTTCCTTAGGATGTGCTTCCTTTTATTGTCCCTGTGAGAGAATTGTGATTGAATATCTAATAGAGCAGTGGTTCTCATCCTTCCTAATGCTGCAGCCCTTTAATACAGTTCCACATGTGGTGACCCCAAACCATAAAATTATTTTTGTTGCTGCTTCATAACTGTAATTTTGCTACTGTTATGAATTGTAATGTAAATATTTGTGTTTTCCAATTGCTCTTAGGCAACTCCTGTGAAAGGGTCATTTGACATCCAGAGGGGTCTTGACCCACAGATTGTGAACCCCTGTGATAGAATAAATGCCATATATCTTCTAGGGAGAATTATTTACTATGAAAATAATTTTGATGGTATTCTATATATTTCTAACTTAACAATGAATTGCTCCTATAGAAAAATTTAGGTATTTTCAAGAAAATATATAGATGTGCCCTGCACATCTTAGCCATATATAAAATAGCTATACAATGCGTAGATGCCAAATACATGTCAGATGAATAAGCATCTCTAGCTGAATTATGGCGTCTTTATTCTTTTAAGGATTAATGGAAAATGGTTCAACAGCACATTAAAGTTGGTTATCATTTGTGAAACCATGTGTCTTCATGCACAAAACCAGCTTTTTTTTAATATTAGAGGAGAAATCTCCAAATGAAAAGAAGCACAACAAAAAATAGAGGGGTAAGGAAGAAAGGAAAGTATGTCTCAGACTCCGCTATGGAATGTGCTTTGGACGTCTTAGGTGCTCCTCTCTGCTGTGTAAATAGAGCACAACAGCACTTTAGTTTGTAATTGGAAAGTATGCATAATAAGAACACTAGTTGCAGTGAAATAGGAAAAGTTCCTAAACAGCCTAAAACCAGCTACAGGGCTCGAGCCCAGAGTCTTTGAACAGAAGACAATGCTACTCCAAGAAGAGATGGGCTATAAAATAAAAATCTCAGTGTAAGCACAGGTTACCTCCTATGAGTTATTAGTCAGGAAGATACTAGGGACACCCAAAACAACACAAGCTATTCTCATTGATTTTGGTTGACTACTTATATAGATACATGGTAAGACCCTACTGCTGGGGGGACCATTCACTTCGCATGCAGGAAACTGACCAGGAAACTCTCTGCTTGCTGGCAAAAGTATATAGTATGCCAGAAGGTGTTATGCAGGCTTGTGTGAGAAAGAGGAAATCAGTGGTGTTTTCTAGCCAAGTGCTCTAGAACATTGACCTGTGGTAATATGTGCCCACTAGAACAATGATAGTGTAAAGGCTATGGGGTTAGCAACTGCTTTTTGGTTGGCTGCAAGGCCTGCTCCATGAGAAGAATTTTCCTTGGTACTACAAACCCACTCAACAGTTCAGGATAGGAGGTCATGGGCCTGGAGGGAGGGGTGGGGTGGATATACCTACTGCTGTTCTTTTGTTGTGCTGCCAAATTGCCTTCTGATTGTCTATTTGTGCTGCTCTCAACTTTGGTTAGAAAAGCTTATTTTTTTTTCAGTAAGTAGTGGTTAATGCAAAGAGTCCTAACTAGTCAAAGTGCCAAGTATGAATAACTTAATGCTTGGCTGGGAGTGATTTCAATGCGTCATCCATATCAACATCTTACCATCCAGGGCTCAGAAAACCTTGTGGAAGAGGGAATGGGCAGAATGTAAGAACCAGAGGACAGGAGCTGTGAAATGCTGGATTCTAGACGTCATTGCAGCTGTGGTTACCACACAAGTTTAAGCTAGCCTAAATACCAGAATGGATAGAAATGGGTCCCCAAAGGCCCCACCTTGATTGGAGGAGATACCAACAGCCAAGAGAGGGAAGATGCTCTCTTCTGGAGATGGGGCTATTGGTAGGTTGCTCATGCTCCAGTGTGATTGGCCAAACACATCCACGTGCATGTTGGCAGTGCTAGTTGGACTCAGGGAGCTACTTATAATAAAAATTAAAAATAAAATAGGTTATGAAGCTGGGAAACTGATGGGGTAGAGAGCACAAGGGAGTTGACATGAGGTAGCCATGGATAGATATGATCAATATATTGTGTAAATACTTGAAATTTTCAAAGAATAAAACTATTACTAAAAAAGTCAATGTCTGGTCAAAACTTTGCTTTTTCTGTCATGATACCTGAAACTCCAGATTTAAATTACCAGTCATGAGCATTGTCTTACTAGGAAAATATTCTTCCTCAATGATAAGGAATAATAGGTACATAGCTATATTCAAACCTAAAGGGTATTCTACTTAGAAACTACCTTTATTTAACATATAAAATACTTTTAAAATCGGTGACATCATTATTTAAATTTTACTTTTTTATCAGTATAGAACCAGATTTGGTCACAATGTATGTAAAATAAATAGCCCTATTTTAAAATGAACATGATCAAAATCTCACTCTCTATCAAATTCTAGACAAAAAAAAATACCAAAAAAAGAACATGCTTCATCACATCTACATGGAAGGAAACTGCATAGAGCATCTCCTGGACCAGTTGCTGCTAGGAAAAAAAAAAAAAAAAACCAGCAGACTGCTCTCCAGGGATAATCAGGAAGATCACCAAGCACCATTTTCAATTGACTGGTGAACTTCCTCAGTAAGGTCTCTAATCCAATTTCTCTTGGGACTCTTGTGTAACTTTAACAAGCTCATTACAACGTTGCACCCACCCGATGTGTTGGCAGCTCATAACACTATACAAGGAAGAAGCTAGACCTAGCCTTCCGCTTGTCTTGAGTACGACATCGTAAGGGTAACCCCCAATTTTCTATCGTATAATGTTGCGGGTTCATTTATAGGGATGAGGGGACAGGTTCAGAATCATGACAATTTCAAGAATTTTTTTTTTCACACAACAGATCCTCAAAGCATAAATTGTGCACTGCAGCCTGTGTAGGAGCAGGTGGGGTTTCCTACATGAACTCTCTTCGCTAATGTTTTGCATTAATTACACTGCATGAAGTGCCAGGGAGAGTTTCTTTTGCAAAGATTGTATCTAACATATAACCCTAACGTTTTTGAAGAAAGAGATGGTCCTAATTAGCAGAGGGTCATCCTAATAATGCAGTCACATTTGGCCTGACTCATTACCTGGATTCTTATTGTGTCTTTTCAGAAATGCAAAATGACCTTCAAATGCCAGGCAACGCAAAAGTCTGCGAAGACACGGGAAAACAATGAAGTGTCACTTTTACCTGAGGGAGAGAAAACAAGATTTGCAATTACCTAAAATGTTCTACCAAATTCTCTCCTCAGAAGTTAGGTTTTAAAAAATAAATAAGACGTGAAAGCAGAGGGGAACTATGGGAAGGGGACCAATGGACAGCAGAGGGGTAAGAGAGGGTCATGGGAGGTGACAGGGCACAGAAAGTCAAAGTGCATATACATGTATGAAAACATAGCGAGGAAACTGGGGTGTTGGTGGCGCACGCCTTTAATCCCAGCACTCCGGAGGCAGAGCCAGGCAGATCTCTGTGAGTTCGCAGGCCAGCCTGGACTACAGAGTGAGTTCCAGGAAAGGAGCAAAGCTACACAGAGAAAGCCTGTCTGGAAAACAAAAAACAAAAAACAAAGAAACCATAGCGAGGCTTGTTATTTTTTACAATTAATATATGCTAATTTAGACAGGGCATATTTGAATATGAAAGGGAAAAGGAAACAAAAGAGAGGAGATAAGAAAGTGTATCGGGGGGCTGTGCCCCAGGTCTTTAGACTTGAGGTGGGAAGAATTTCACTCATGAGCCTCCTGGCATTTCTAGGCCTGACTGCCCTGGAGGACAAACACAGTTCTGCCCCAAGTCTCTAGACTTGAGTGAGAAGAATTTCACCGCAAACCTGCCCCTCTGGCGCCGCAGTCCAGCACCATTATGATTATTGGAAGTAGGGTCCAGCACAGAACCATGATGGGCAGAGTGGGACAACAAGACCCACATGCAGGCTTGGACTAGACCACTCTGGGATCTGAGGAAGAAGCCGGGTCCTGCCCAGCCCCGTGACAGACTGAGCGCGGAACAACGAGATTCACAAGGAGCACCAGGCAGACAGGCACTATTATGGTGAACAAATGTGTGGTGTGGTATGGGAGAAAGAGACACACACAGAATGGTTCGTGTCCTGTGGACAGAGGCATATCTGGAGGTGAAAGTGGTGAGGAGCGGCTGATGTGGATGGATGAATAATGCAATTTGCAGTGTCATTAAACAAATTGAGACTCACTTTACTCCTTACATGGTTGTATAAAATTAAAATGCAGCAGAAATCTAATCTCAAAGTTTGTAGTTTTGCCCAAATTTCTTTGACATGTCAACTTCCCATTGACCTGTGATCCTTGCTCTGTCCACCCTAGGACACTCGAAATCCCATGTTTTACAGAAAAATAATGAATCCTTTCAATGAAAGAAGTGTTCTTTGAAGACTTCCAGTATTGACAAATTATTTTTATTATTATGCTTGTTAAATATGTATAAAGACAAACCAAACAAAAATTCCTTATGCTTAGAGTTTGTTTAGAGCTTTTATTCAAAATCAAAACAGGTTTAACACAATATATACAAACAAAATTATAATTGCAACCAAATTAAAATTGGCACATCAATGTAGTATGAGAGATGGTGCTGTTATACTGCAACTAAGTTTAAACATAAAATAATCGCTTCAGTTTACATTTGTTATGGGAATTCTAGATGCTTCTACTAGTCTATGTTTCTAGACTCTTCTGTATTTAAAAAAAATTTAGAGCCTCTTCAGTTGTTCAGCCCTCCAATTATGTAATTTGGCATTTACGTGATATGAAAAGTTTCATTTACTAAGTCCTTCTTGTGTTTCTTTTATGTTCCACATTTAAAATGCTGATTAGCTTTAAAAGCTTTTCAGACACTGATGCACAGTTATTCTTCATTAGGGCAACTTTGCTCTTCATAGGATCCATGACAATTCTGGAAGACATTTTTGATTTTTATATCTAGGAGGAAGAGGAATTAGCAGGTAGTAAATAGAAACAATAGATTTCTCTTGTACAGCAATTTCCTCCAGATTGAAACCATCTATCTCTCCTGGAAGAAGGACAGGGACTCTTGAATTAGGACACTAATAAAACAAGACTCGGAAAATTATGAGATCCAGGAGACTCCTCATCTAGGTTAATTAAGCAGCAAATGAATGCTGAGGAGGAGGCTCTTCCACAGAGCTACCTACAAGTTGGGATGTAGCTTTCAGGAGTCATCACTCATGGTGGAATATGCTCTTCAGTGGTACAGCTAGCTCTGACTCACCCATGCTACTATAAGCAACTCCAGCTCCATGTTCCCAAGTAGCCCCAGTCAACTTACTGCTTCCTGAAGCAAGCATTGGGTGGGAAAATTACTTTGTTCTGTTTTTAGTGCCATGTCTGGAATGAATAGATGTCTATCCTGTCTCTTCAGAAAAAACAGGCAACTACACCCTAAAATGCATAGGGCAAATCTCTGTGATAGAGAATCACTTGGTTCAAAATATTGGTAGTGAGTAAACTGAGAAAGCCAATTAAAAAATACCAACTGCTAAATGTCATATATTATTTATTACTTGATTGTAAGTGGGGCTCTTGATAATTCTTTAAGTATTTTAGTTGAACATTTAAAAGCATAATTTTAAGAGCATGTCTTTTAGAAAAAATATGTGAATTTCATAAGACATAAAAATTTAAGTTCCAAGAACTCTGGTAAGAGCTAACATTTGGAAGATGTTCATTTCCTTATGTAGCATTATTCTTAAATCTTTTCAGTTCATCAGGTTGTTGACTTTTCACATTTACTTTTTTAAAGCATGTATACATTTGTACTCTATGTTGAATCCACATAGGAAAATCTTTGCTAGTCATCTAACTGAATAAGAAACAAAATACACTACAGAATTCATGCTTGAGTTTAACTTAAGTTCAAGATATACATCCCCATAAAGGGATGATGGCATGATAAGAGTCCATAACCTAGAATTATAGATTAATCTATAATGATAGAATGATTAAGAATACTAGTACTATCTTCAGCCCATCGAGAAAATACCATTTATTAGTGCTTAGCAGAGGCCATGAATGGTTTGGGGAGAGGTGGATAGAAGGTGGTAACAGACAGTGAGGATACAGTTGGAGAGGAGCAATAACTTCTAATGTTCTATAGCACAATTGAGAGATGGGCAGAAAGAGGAAGTGATGTAGCTGGGCAAAGAGAGGAAGTAAGATGGCAGGGCACAAAAAGGTATATAACGCATATACAGGAAGTAACTCTCTTGGGCTGAGGATTTCCTAGCAGTAAGAACTTGTAGCTGGCTTGTTCTATTCCTCCGATCTTTCAGCTTTCACCCCAATATCTGGCTCCGGGTTTTTTATTAATAAGACCGTTTAGCAATTCGTGTTACATCTGGTGACCCAACGTTTGTAGCACGAATTCACTGAAAATTCACTTGCCTGGGGCTTAGGCCCAAGCTGCACGTGGCCAGGGTTTCCACCCCACGTGGGCCGGAGTCTCTTTGGCTTCTTCTCTCCTGGTGGGTTGTGGGCTCTCTCTGGATCCCCATCTTGGATTGCTGCCACACTAGGTAGCTGCCTTGAAACTCCCTCGGGCTTCTACTGTTTATGCAGTCGGCAGAGTTGTTCAGCTTTCACCCCAATATCTGACTCTGGGTTTTTTATTAATAAGTTCGTTTAGCAATTCATGTTACACACAATAGGTCAAATGTGGTTCACAGCTAATTACATATTTTAATATGGATAGGAGAGAGGATTTAGGAAATCTCAATGAAAAGAAATGTTAACAGTTTGAGCTGATAGATATGCCAATTACTGTGAACTGATCATTGCACAAAGTACATATTGAAATAGCACATAAACTCATATACAGGTATAATTATGTAACTATTAACCATTTAAAAGTAAAAAAAAAAAGTAATGCAAACACATGTTAAGTGGTATAATCTTTATAAAGTTCAGCCTCTGGTCAAATAACAATATGTGTTTCCCCCCCTTGGAAGTAAACTTGCTTAATGCTCCCCAGTCAGCATGCTGGGAAGGAAGCATGTACCAATAATAAGCAACTAAAAATACTTTCAGAGCTGAAACTTTTTTGCTACAGTGAAAATTCAAGTGTCAAAATAATTACCACCTCAATTTATTTTCAAGATTGTCTGGCCAGCTGCCACAAAAGATGGATCATCTTTTTATCTCTATACTTGTACAAGAGGGTGGCCTAGAATCAAGAAGTCTTCACTTGACTCCAGATGACCTTGATAACTCATTGTACGACCTTAAGGAAGATTCTCTCCAACCACCTGCTCTCCTGCTCATTTGCAAGGCAGATAACAACAGCTCTGTTAGCAGCACTCTGATGACCAAATGAAGATGTACAGGGAAGATACATTTGGCATTTACTAAGCTCTCAGGGTTTGCTATCATTATTTCTTTACTTGAGGCTGATGTGAGGAATAATTAAAAGATTACAGAAACAGCAAATGATCATAAAAGCCTATTTTTAAGATACAGCTGGATATTTGAAATACGCAAAATTATCATGCCTAGAGTAAGCTATTTTCTTAATCCCTCTATGAACATCAGTTCTGGAAACAGCATGGCTGTAATTCAACTGTTGTTTTTGTCTTTTTAATTCAAACAAATAAATGCTTATGGAACCTCTGGTTTTTTTTTTTAACTTTTAGTTTTATTGATTCTTTGTGGATTTCACATCCTGCGTTCTGATCCCACTTATCTCCCCATTCGCTCACATCCTCCCTCTGTCCTTGCAACACCCCCTCCAAAACAGAACCAAATTTAAAAGAAAAACCAAAAATCAAACAAAACCAGAGGGGGGAGAGAAAGAGAGGGAGGGAGGGGGGGAGGAAGGGAGAGAGAGAGAGAGAGAGAGAGAGAGAGAGATATTTAAAGAAAAAAAATAAAAGCTCATGGAACCTCTGGTTTTTTTTTTTAACTTTTAGTTTTATTGATTCTTTGTGGATTTCACATCCTGCGTTCTGATCCCACTTATCTCCCCATTCGCTCACATCCTCCCTCTGTCCTTGCAACACCCCCTCCAAAACAGAACCAAATGTAAGAGAGAGAGAGAGAGAGAGAGAGAGAGAGAGAGAGAGATCTTGTCCTGGAAGCTATAGTGTGGCCCATTGAGTTTACCCTTTAGCTCATTCATTTTTACTTGCAAGTGTTCATTACCACAAGTCATTGATCTAGCCGAGACTTCTGGGCTTCTGCTACACCGCTGATAATGTGCTCTCATTGGGGACTCCTCTTGGTTATCCTGTTGTTGTCCTGTGTCACAGAGATCCTGCTGTTTTGAATCTGTAGGTTTGTCTCTTTCACATGTTCCAACAATTCACAGATGAGATGGATGTGGGGTGGGCCAACTCCTAGCCCTGCTTCTGGGCGGTAGCTGGGTTGGTCAGCCAGCCAGCTTTCCTTCATCTTCGCTACCTAGGCAAGCTCTCCAGCTCTGCCTCAGTTAGCTCACCCAATGCAGCCTACAGCAAGGAGTGGGGCCACTTCTCCTGCTCTCAGGTCCTCAGATCGAGGTCACCCACACTCACACCACCACGGCCAGCTCTATGGTTTTACCCAGGCAAGGTGGAGGGCCCTGTCTCCCGATTGCTGTAAGGAGCATACAAATGGGGGGGGTGTCAGCTCTCCTGCTCTCATGCCTTCAGGGCTGGCTTACCTGCATGCCCCCCTACACACAACAGGGTCAGCTCTAATGGGCTCCCCAGGCAAAGTGAAAGGCCTGCTCTCCTATGTGCTGCAGCCTGTGAGGGTCATAGTTAGCTCCCCCACTCTTGTGATCCCAGGGCCAGCATTCTCACCTCCCATGGGTATATGGAGCCCCTTTTATGTTCCAGAGAAGAATTATTCTTGTATAGGGTTCCAAGTTGACTCTAAAGGAGCTGTGCCTTCAAGAAGCTGACAATCTAGATATAAATAAGTAAGGGGGGGAAATGGTGCAGAAATCGTATTAGCCCATCACCTGGTTCACAGGCTTCTTAAAATTGTGCGACTGAGCAGTCCTTATCCAGTGACAGTAAAGAGGAAAAGGGTTGAGGTTCCTCTGTGTGAATGAATTTCGTTTTGAAGTGAGATGTGGACTACAGATTTGAAAGAATAGTTCCAAGCATTTCTTATGTAGGTTTACAGTAAACACACACACACACACTAATGTACGTTTAAAACAAAGAGTGTTTTGCTTTAGACCTCACATGGTATTCAGTAAAATACTTAGGTACATTTTACTTCCATATGACCTCCAGTGAGGTGGACAGTGAAAAGCAGAGGGCAGGGAGAACAGAGAGCGACATTGTAAGGGTTGCATTTAGAACAGTCTTGCCATCCGCTTGCTTTTTTCCACAGGCATGAGGCATACCCTAAAAATACTCACAGCACACCAGGCCTCTGCCTGGGCTTTGTCTGCTAAGGACTTGAAAGGCAACGGCACTGGAAGAGATGAAGGTGGTTAAGTAGTGCTGGGTGTGGAACCTTGGTGTTAGAAGCCAGCGACCCTCAGAAGGTAACTAAATAATGGAGCAAGAAGGGGTAAAGTGGAGGCAGGGGAAGGGCAGGATAAAAGGAGGAATACGGGGAAGGATAAATATAAATAAAGACATTTCAAAAAGTCACCCTGAAGAAACACCCTAAACATACATGTGTGTGTGCATGCATGTGTACACGCACACACACACACAAACACAGAGAGAGTTAAAATGGAATTTATTAAACCAACTCCTAATGACTTATCATTATACTCATAGATTGAGGCATCTGTCAACCCTCATTACAGAAATTTCTATGTGGATAAACAAAGAGACACACAACTGGCCAAGATGCAGAGAATATGAGAGTGGGTAATGCTCAATGCTCAACCCTAAATGGAACATCTGTAACACATACACACACACACACACACACACACACACACACACACACACACACACACACACACCAGGCTCATGAAATCATCACAGAAGAGTAGAAAGAGTCTAAGAGCCAGAGGTGGTATATGACTACAAGGAAACAATGTTCTCCAGACAGAGCCAAGCAGTGACACTTAGGAACTCACAGCTGCTGAGCCACATAGACAAGTCCTGTGTAAACTCAAGCCAGAACATGTTCCATCATGAAGCAGGGAAATTGGGAGGGAAGCGCTACTCTAAGAAAAGGAGATACTAGAAACTAACCAAAGAGCGTGGTCAGTTTTCTCTAAGAATATAGGCTCTGGTAAGTTGACCACACTACAGTAGAAAGCCACACATCCAAGCACAAACTGCACTTGATGGATTTTTTTAAAGGACACAAGTAGATACAAAAAGGGGATGGATCTAAGAGCAATTGGGGGGTTGAAAATGATCAAAAACACATTGTATAAAATTCTGATAGAATTAATGAAAAGTTTATATAACACTCAGTTGGGTTGGTAGGGAAAGGGTGTGTTTAGGAAGAGTTGGGGAAGGAGAAGTGAATACGGTCAAAACATGTTGTGTAAAACTCAAAAATTTCAAAGAATTAGGAAGAAGAAACCAAATGAAGAGCAAAACAACACGAGATTGCCGTATTATAGCATCCCCCCAGAGTATATTTCTTTCTGCGGTATGCAAGCTATTGCCCTTGTGTCAGACTTGTAAAAGTAATAAAGATGATGGAGATAAAGTTGTGTAATTGTCAGTGGGGGGTGTAAATGATGTGGCATCATATAGCTGATGCGTGATTAATGAGAGTCCTTATTTTACATTTTTAAACATTTATTTTATTTTGTATTTGAGTGTTTTGCTTGCATGTATGTACATTCACTGCTTTCCTTCCTGATACCTGTGGCAGCCTGAAGAGGACATCATATCCCACTGTACTTGAGTGACCACAGTTGTGAACTGTTATCAAGGTGGCGGGAACCAAACCTGGATCCTCTGCAAGAGAAGGTGACTTTAACCACTGAGCCATCTCTTCGCCCCCAGGGTCTGTGTTCAGGTGTTGCCTGTTTCTATATTAACTATGTTCCAAACTTTCCATCTTACAATATTGTGGAACTACTAATAAGCCTACAAACCAGCCTACCAAAACAACTGGTACTAGAAAAACAAAATGGGACAATACATTTTCCTGTTTTCAAATTATATTGCAAAATCAATCAAAAGACTTTGGTTCTTGAAGAAAAAAAAACACCTTCAACCAAACAGATATATAAAAATTGAACAAAATAGAGGGTTGGAAAAATAAACATAAATGCATACAATATAGCCAACTAATTTTGGGCAAAAGTGTCAAGAATAAACAATGAATGGTAAAGTATACAGTCTCTTCCATAAATGGTGCTGTGAAATCTACATACACATCCAAATGAATGGGACTGAAAAGTTATACAAAATGAACTAAAGGCATCTACTTAAGACTTGAAACTCACAAAGCTACTAAAAGGCCACAGAGAACAGTCTTCTTGGTATTGGCCTTAGCAATGGTTTCTCAGATACGACAACAAATGCATAGGCTACCAAAGAACAAAGCATTAAAAATACTGTACCAGAATGAAAGGCTTCGGCATTAAAAAATAAATAAATAAATAAAACTTAAAAAAAAAAAACATTATCTGGGTGAATAAAATAATTCATGAAATGGGGTGAGGGTGTTTTCAAATTATATCTGATAAGAGGCAGATGTCTAAATCATAGAAGTGATGCAGGCAGGACCTGGCTTTCAACAGTCAGCAAAGGAAAAGGACCATGGTAAAAACTGTAAAGCGCTCTCACCGGAAGCAGTAAGAACAGAGGCTTGGTCAAAAGGAGGATTTAAGCCTTAAAACTCCAGTGCCAATGAGTCCAAAACTATTCTCCACTCTTTTCTGTCGTACTCAGGCCTAATGTTGAGGCCCTTGATCCATTTGGAGTTGAGTTTTGCGCAGATGTATGTATCTATCTGCATTCTTCTACACGTAGCCATGCAGCTTGATGAGCAACATTTGTTGAAGTACCTGTCCTTTTTTGTTCAGTGTGTATTTCTGACTTCTTTGTCAAAAATCAGATGTCCATAGGTATATGGTCTTCAATCATGTCTTTGATTTTATTCCACTGATCAATGTGTCCGTTTTTTATGCCAGTACCTGTTTTGGAATATTTATTTGTACACTTTTTGAAGATGTATTGCTGTGATTGGTTTAATAAAGAATTGAATAGCCAGTACCTAGGCAGGAGAGATAGGCAGGATTTCTGGAGAGAGAGGGGAAGAGGAGGAAGAATCTAGACATTACACAAGATGATATGTCTAGATTGTCCCAGGAGATATGGGACAAGTCAGATGTACAGAAATGGAGAAGATATATAAAAAAAAGCCCACGTGGTAGAACATGGATTAATAGAAGCAGATTAAGTTATAAGAGCTTGTTGGGGGCAAGCCAAAGCTAAAGGCTAAGCTTTCATAATTAGTAGTTAATAAAAAAAAGTCTCTGTCCTGACAAGAAAGCTTATTACATATGGTACCCAACATGGGGCACATATTTCCATATAGGACCTGAGAAAGCTTTTTAAAAGGTTCAAAACATGCAAGTACAAAGCCAGATGCGGCTTCCTAGTCCCTTAGTCTCACAGTCAGGCACTGTGTACAGAGACACAGCTCCAGGCCACTGCCTGCCGTGGGCTTGAGCCAACCTGTACCATGTGCAGAGCCGTGTGGCAAGTTCAAGGCTTGGCTCACATGGTCAGAGAAGGCTGCAGACATGCAGTAAATCAATTTAGACCAAGAAAACCTTTAAACAGATACAGTAAAAAATGGGTATAGACAGTCATAAAAATAATAATAGGGAGTTTGGACCTTACATGGTATTTTGTTAAGTTTGAATTTTTTTAAATGCTAATGAACAGAAAAGGGCAGCTAGTGAGAGACATTAGATTATTAAAAGGACGTGTGGTGCTTGAAAGAAAATGGTCCCCAAAGAGAGTAGCACTTTAGGAGGTATGGCTTTATTGGGGGAAGTGTGTCACTGTGGGAGCAGGCTTTGAGATCTCTTGTTCAAGCTTCCCTCAGTGTGACTTTTAGTTGACTTCTTGTTGCCTCTGAGTCAAGAAATAGGAGTCTCAGCTCCAGCACCATGTCTGCCTGCACGCCACATTGCTCCCCACCATGATGACAATGGACTAAACCTCTGAAGCTGAAAGTGAACCCCCTCAATTAAATGTTTTCCTTTATAAGAGTTGCAGTGGTCATGACATCTCTTCTCAGCAATAGTAAACCCTAACTAAGACAGAAGTTGGTACCGGGGACTGGGGTATTGATGTAATAGGTCTGACCATGCTTTTGTTTAGAGTAATATGGACTTTAGTACTTTGTGTTAGGAAAGCAGTGGAATGCTTTAAGCACTGCTTAAAGGGCATGCTGGTAGGAGCATGTTAGACAATGGTGCTGGGAATGATTTGAAACGTTGGGAGCTGGCTCAAGAGGTTACAGAGAAGAATTTTAGTATGTTGCCTGAAAATCATTTTTGTGATATTTTTGTGAAGAGAGTAGCTGCCTTTTGCCCTTGTCCAAAGATTCTGCCTGAGGCTAAAGTAACAAGTTTTGGATTAATTCTGTTGGCAAAAGAAATCCCAAAACAGCCTAGTATAGACTCCGTCATGTGGTTACTAGTGTTAACTCTAATGAAGATTTATAATGAAAAGAAGCAAGCTAAGCAGGAAAAAATATTTGAGGAAAAAAAGAGCACCAGAAAAGCAGAATGGAGCTAAGTAATTTCTCATTACACAGAGACTGGACAACAAATAATACAGCTAGCTCTCCCAGGACTTGATCTTTATCTCAATTTTTCCAGGTCTCCTAAAGATGTCATTGCCCCCAGACAACAGGAAGTAATTTAAGAACATGATGCCCACATTCTCAAGAGGTGGAGTGGGTGGTTTTTGGTCATTTGGTGGATGTTTATCATGGTTTAAGGGGGTTGGTTACAAGTTGTTATTGGTCATGGTCAGGGAAGAAGCTAAACAAAGGATTTTAGATTCTAGGATCTTGTTCTGAAAAGAAATTAGGGGGATATAGAAATGATAGAATAATAGGCAGATTATTGAATCTACTTTCAAACTAGAAAAGCAACTCCTAGTCTCAAATTTTTACATTGGTATGAGTTTCTGTATATTGATACAAATTTAAGGTTATTTTTGTTAGAACCTATTCTATATATGCTTCTACTCTTGTTTAAGATATTTTTGTATATTGATACAGATTTAAAGTTATTTTTGTTATACTATATATATATATATGTTTCTACTCTTGTTTAAGGTATTGTAACTATGCAATTCATTTTAATATGTAATGTTTAATTAAGACGGTGTTAAAGCCAAATCCTTTTCTTTTTGTTTAGACAAAGGTGGGAAATGTTACAGAATATTTGTACACTATGTGGAGATGTATTGCTGTGATTGGTTTAATGAAGATCTGAATGGCCAATACCTAATCAGGAGAGATAGGCAGTATTTCTGGGGAGAGAGAGAAGGAGGAGGAGGAATCTAGGTGCATGGACTATGCCAGACACATTAGAAGACACAGAACAAGTCAGACATACATAAAGACAGAACAGGTAAAAAAAGCTACGTAGAACATAGATTAATAGAAGCAGATTAGTAAAAGTTTTAAGAGCTAGTTGGGGGCAAGCCTAAGCTAAAGGGCAAACTTTCATAATTAATAAGAAGTCTCGGTGTTGTTGTTTGTGGGCTTGTGGTCCCAACAAGAACGCCTACTACAAATACCATGCTGTTTTTATTACTATAGCCCTGTAGTGCTACTTGAGATTGGGAGTGGTATACCTCTAGCAGTTCTCTTATTTTTCAAGATTGTTTTATCTACCCTGGGTTTTTGGTGTTTCCATAGAAGCTGAAAATAGTCCTTTCAATTTTATCGGAAAAACTATGTTGGAATTTTGACATGTATTGCATCAAATCTATATATTGCTTTGGGTGGAATGGCCATTTTCACTATATTAATACTTTCCTGTTCATGAACATGTGAGATCTTTCCATCTTCTGATATCTTCTTTAATTTCTTTCTTTAAAGACTTGAAGATTGTATCATACAAATCTTTTACTTTCTTGGTTATAGTTACTCCAATATGTTTTTTTGAGGCTATTGTGAACGGTATTGTTTTCCTGGTTTCTTTATCGGTCTATTTGTTGTTTGAATATAGAAGGGCTTAATATAGCCAATTTTAATGACTAAGTTGCAAGTAAGGATGACTTCTAACAAGAAGTAGTAATCCACCTCAGACCATGGCACAAGGAGATAAACATAAGGTAACTAAAAAAAGGTTGCAGCTACATCATGGTGGCTATGTTAACTCTCTGTGGCTTAAAAATACAAGCTGACCATGTATATCTGAGAACAAATAAAGCTCACTGTAATTAAGAGTGATGAAACACCTTCAAGGCTGAAAGAAAGTAATTCTAGCCAAGTAACTTACAGCAGACATCCAAGGTCAATAGCTAACAGAGCTGGGGTCAGAGATAGACAGAGTGGGTTTTGACTACCCATGACTGAATGGGCAGTGCATGAACAGTGTATGATCATTGGATGGGGGAACATGCATTGAG